>PVHX01002180.1:9818-175890 GCA_004024805.1 Geosciurus inauris | reverse complement strand
TTTTTTTTTTTTTTTTGGTCATGCAGGTACCATCATGTATATTTTCAAAATATATTTACAAGGTAATGTTAACTAGAGAGTAGAGCATCATATAAATTTTATGATGATCTCATGATTTAGAGAATTATAAGTGGCTGAAAATACTGCTATTTGACTTCATTCATTCATTTATTTAACTAAGAATTATGATCTTATAATTCTTCTGGAAGGCAGTAGTCTTGGTGCTAAAAAATAACATAATTGGACTCAGAATTTGCTTCAGGAGCTATGGTTAATTAGGGAATCTACTTATAATATAATTCAGCTCTAGAAATATAAAGTTTTCATGAAAAAGACACTATTTGATTGTGACTATCCAATGCCTTTTCCACAGTTTAAGTTGTACTCAAGTGTTACTTAATAATGTACCAACTAGATTAGTTGGTAATCTCTGATTATCAGATTCCCAGTTTCTCATCATTATATGTATTTTTGTTCTTTTTGTACCTGTATTATTTAACCACTTAACATTGTCTACTATCTCTTCAATTTTTACAAACATAAGAGCATTAAAATCTTGAAAAAAATAATTTCCCTCTCAAAGTATATGTATATATTTTATTTATAATATGTCTTGATAATTAGACTTTTATTAATACTAGGTTGTCATTGGATTCTATATTTCCTATTTTCAATGCAGTCAAATACATATTTTTTTTTCAGTTCGCTGGTCTTCATCTGCTTCCAAAAGCTGGAAGATTTACAACACTGAGTTATGCCATCTGGGCAAGGAGAAAATGGCCTTGTTCAAAAATCCTAACAGCTACTAAAGATAAAGATTCTATTTTATTTCTTTTCCTAGCTTTGTATGGCACCTGCCCTCTTTATGTCACTGTATTCTTTTTTACATGTCCATATTAACCATTTTTTCCCACTTTCTTCAACAAAATTTTAGGAAGCCTTTTGGACTAAATCTTTAGGTAATAAAAATAATTGATTAAGTCAAGATACAAGACATACATATGAAAAGCAAATTGATATGCCTCCAAGTTTATTGTCTAAAAGTATGAATATTGAATTGTAAGAATATTGTATTTTTCATAGCCAAATTTAATGTGCAGGGAGAAAGGCACATGATAAAACAACATATGAGAGATGAATGGAAATTACCACTCAAAAGACCAAACAGAAATTTTCAGAGTATAATATACAATCAGGAAACTAGAACAAAATTGTGTTTTCATTGTAGAGAAACAATTTAAATCTTGCTACATTTACACATGTTGATGGAAAAACATGTAGCTGAATGACTGTCAGTACAGATGGATTTGTCTATAAATGGATAAATTTTGGAAGGATTTTAATGATCCACTCTACATTCCTTTTAATGAGCTACATCAACGTGTTTACCTCAACAATCTAATGAATTCAGAGAATCTTGAACTTGAATACTTATTTTGGTCTCTTGTGCTTATGTGTAATATTATACCTTTTATATAACTACAGGAAAAGCATATATTTTCCTACCACATTTTTGGCTGAGTATATTGGAATAAAGAAAAACATGATAAATATTATGCAAATAAGTTACTGATTTTATTGTATCTGTATCTAGCTCTTACTTGGTCTTCAGAATATTAAAATATCAAGCTTGTTATGGTTCAGATAGTAGATGTCCCCCAAAAGCTCATGTGTGAGACAATGCAAGAAGGTTTAGATGTGAAATGATTGGGTTATTAGAGTCTTACTCTAATCAATGTGTTAATTCCCTGATAGGGATTAACTGGGTGGTAACTGTAGGCAGGAAGGGACTAGCTAGAGGAGGTGGGACCCTGCGGAGAGCATGCCTTTGGGGTTTATATTTTGTCCTTGTTGAGCAGAGCTCCCTGCTTCTTGCTTCCATGTCTCCAGCTGTTTTCCTCTGATTGAGCCCCAAGAATGGAGTCTGCTGTTAATAGACTGAGACCTCTGAAACTGTTAGCCCTCAAATAAACTTTTCCTCCTTAAATTTTTTTTTTTTGGGTGGGGGGTCTTTTGGTCACAATAGTAAAAAAAACTGACTAAAACACACTTCCGTTTGGAGTAAAGAACTTTCCCAATGCATGAGAGGGATTTATGTAGCTTTTCAAATGTAAAATCCTCAAATGTATATAGGAGTCATTTAAAAATAAATCAAATTATGTTACTGATTAACTGTGTAAACCATATAAAGATTTGGAATATACAAATTTGAAGGTACAGGTCAGTTCATATAAAATTTCCAGATATTTCACATTGCAGTGCCTGAATAATGCTGCCTAAACTACAAAGCAGCTATATTTACAAATTTAATTCTTTTGTCAAAATATTTAGGGACAACTCAACACAGTTTATTAGTGAGCACAGCAACTGTATGAAAAGAAGTTTTTGGAATTAGAAAACTCATATGACATCTTTGGTGTTTCGTGTATGTTGTATGCTTGATTTTTAATGTCAACAAAGGCCATTGAGCTTTATGAGGTATCGTTTCTGTAGCAATATATGAATGGTTCAGGATTTCAGTAATGCCCATCCTTTACCATATAGACAGCAGATAGGGCTATAGGCAGTGGCTAACAATTAAAAATTGAAGTCTAAGTAATGAGTTTAAAGGGATTTCCCATTACAGAGTGAATTAAGAAAAAAACAAAAACTGTATGCTTCTAGAGCCTGTGTTCATGTACATCCCTGATGGATGCACATATGTATCATAGTGAAATACTATCAAATTTATCTTCAGAGAGTATGACACTAAGGGTTTTTATCCTCATCATGAGACAGAGGAAATGAATAGGATACATTGAAACTTTTCTTAGCTTCTGAAACTTCTGCAGTAGCCAGAAGATAGAAAATATATCCCAAATAACAATTCTACCATAAAGAAATAAAATAGCAAACAGACTAGTCAAAGCATTTTAGATCTTAGTTTGAGCGTTCTGCAATGAGAATGATGGCAATAGAATCATGTTCTCTGTCACCCTGATCCAATGATGATTAGTAGTAGAAGACATGATGGGTATCAATCCAAAGGGCATTTAGATCAGATCTCAAACTTTGAATTATAGCCAGCTCTGATCAGTCTTAAATATACAGTTTTGATTTCTCTGTATTTTCCTCTTTTCTATAGGCAAATTTATTCTTTCCTTGTTTTTTCATTCATCATCTGGGTCTTCATTGCCCAAATCATCATTTTTATCAGTGACCTCAAATGATATACTATCTGCAAGTCAACAATACATGAACTGAGCAGATCTATCAGTTAAGAAATTAAGCAGTGATTCAAATTGATGATTCAGTTTGATTTGCTAAGCATCCTCATTGATCTTACCTGACTATGAATCAGCATCCTGCAAATATATATGTGTTTGTTTCAGTCACACTATAAGTTAAAAATTGATTTTTTTCAAGGATATTTGGTGTTAAATAAACCATCTTAGTTGACCTGAAGAGATTCTTCCTGAGATATTGGTAATAAATATAGGCTTTAGAAATTTGTATGAAGATGTTATTTAAAATGAAGACCAAGTATTCCATTATCATTTGGATTGGGGATTCGGATAAATAATATATTATAATCAAATGTATTTTCAAAATGATTTATTTTAGTATGTGCCAAAAATAATAAAAACAGGTAATGACATTTCACTACCATATACTTCTGTCAGCATAAAAGGGAAATCCTCATATGTTAGGAACATTTTTGAGTGTAAAAATTTCAGCATTACAATTGATAACTAATCTTTAACATTAAAAGTTCATGTTTATATTAAACTTTGGAACTAATTTTATATTGATAAAAATAGATTCTGTAGAAATCTATTTACAGTTTATATATTCATATTTCATTTTTATTTATCTCAAATTTTCTTGTTCATTCTATCCATCTTGGATAGCTTAATCCTTAAGCTCCCTTTCTGTTGATACTATAACAGTAGCACCTTAACAGCGTGTTTTGCTTACACCCTGAAATTTGAAATAAAAAATGAAATATTCAGTTTATTTCACAATCCCACATATACACATCTTTTCCCTTCACATTATGTGACCTCAATGAGCATGACTCATGTCAATGTAGAATATATTAATGTCTTCTTGATGCTGTGATAGATTACCACAAACTTGGTGATTTAAGAAGCACACATTTACTTATAATTCTGGAGGCTAAAGTCTAAAATCAAGGTACAGTCTATGCATTTCCTTCTGGAGGGTATAAGGGGAAAACTTCCAGAGGATGCCTGCACCCTGTTCCTGGACCTGTTCCAGGACTTACATCACTCAGGCCTCTGCCTCTACTGCTATCGCATCTCTTCTACTCTGACTCCCAAACTTTCTGACTACTCTTTTAGAAGGACTTCTGTGATTATATTGGACTCACCTAGATTATCTGGGGTGTCTCAAGAGTTTTGAATCAATCAGATGTGCAAAATCCCTATTATATAAATTCACATGTGAACTCCATGTAGTATAAATTATTCACATTCTAAAGGTAAGGTTGCTTACATCTTTGGGATCCCTTACTCTGTCTGATCAAAAGAGATATGCACCCAGAAAAGGTGAATTAAAAAAAAATAATCAAAAGTTTTTAATTTCATGCATATATTTATATTTCTATTTTATAAAATGGTTTGCAGTACAATTTTTGAAACTTTTTTTTTTTTTTTTGGCATTACTGGGAATTGAACCGAAGGGTGCTTAAACACTGATCCACCTCTATAGCCCTTTTAAATATTTTATTTAGAGACAAGGTCTTGTTGAATTGCTGAATTAGGGTCTTGCTAAGTTGCTGAGGCTGGCTTTGAATTCACCATCATTCTGCCTCAGCCTCCTAAGCTACTGGAATTACAGGTATGCACGAGTGCGCCTGGCAATGTTTGAAACTTTAATGTCTCCTTGTCTCATTTTTCTTCCTTTTTAAAAATATTGGTATGCACTTATTTATAAGCTTATACTGTAGAGTTTCTCTCGAGCTCAATATTTGTTTATTTGTTTGGGGGAAGAAGCAACAAACTTAGTCAAAACTTTTCAATACTAAATTTAAAAGATTATCTACAAATATTTTGGAGATTAATAGTGTTTTGCTTCATGGAGATTAATAGTATTTTATTTCTTTTTCACAGTTTTTGGAAAACTTGGCTGATAAATGGGAAATACATGTAGTTTTTACAAATTTTTCTTCAGATATTACTCCGAGATGATGATCTTTTTTTCTTTTGTTTTTCTTTTGGAAGATATGACTAACTATTACTCATTTTCTCTTACAGTGAAAATTTTGTGAAAGATATTTTTGTCCTCAATGTCATTAGCAGAGGTTTTTACAAATATTGACAGTAATAAACCAAAGACAGATATTTAATTCAGTGGTTGCATTATTTTTATATAAATGAGAAAGATGAGTTTTCATTAACTTCCTCAAATCATTGGATTTTGCAATTCAATGTCTTGCTATCATGTTGAATCCATAGTATAAGCAATAAGAATTATGACTGTTTATGTGATGTACAAATTACTTTATCTATGGAGAATTTGCGATTCTTTCTATTTTTATTTACCATTTATATAGAGTTTTTGTATGTCTTGTCTTTGCATACAAAGATTGGAGGAAGTAAGCACACTGACACTAATTTTGTGACCATTGTAATGATAGATAGCACTTACAGAACTTGGTATGTGTGGACACTCAGTACTTCACAATATCTACTCGTTTTAATCTTCAAAGGAAGGACATGAGATGCATAATTTTAGTACCACCAGTTTACAATTGTAGAAACTGGGAGGAACAAAACCAAAACAACTTTCCCAAAGTCATGTTAGTAACCAGTACATGTGGAAGAGTGATTTCTAAAGAAAGATTCTCAGAGAAGTCCACATACTAGTAGTTCTGGTCTTTGTGGAGTATCTCTATATAGAACATGTAATGATTTTGCTAATAGTGCTTTCAGCCTTCCATTCCTCACAACCAGAGTCTCATTCCTATCTGTTCCAAAGAAAAAAATACTGATTTGAGGAAAAGGGGCTCAAATCTGTCCTGAATTTGTAGAATTCATCACAAAACAGTCCTTCCAACTAGAGCAACTTACTTCATCCCTATTTAGGAAATTGAACATCTGCTTTATTCCTTTGTACTTGAGTTTTATTTAGCATATATATTCCCAGAGTCCAGGACTCAGTTTCAATATTCCCAGCACCCAAAACAAGGAATAGTGGTTCAGATATTCAATGACTGCCAAGTGACTGGGACCTCTATAGACTACTTGTTGGCAGAATTGGGCTATGCTGACTTTTTGCTTACTGTCTTTCCTTAGTGTCCTTTCTGTTTGTTATTAACATCCTCTGACTGGCTCAGATGAATTAAGTCCAACAATACTCTAAAGGGATATAATATTCAGTCTCTGGAGGCAAGTCATGGCTACATTATTCACTAGCTATGTGACACTGAGACAATTACTAATCTTTTTGGTTTTAGTTTGCTCTAAACAACAACAGCATAAACAACAACAACAAAAATTTTCTTTGTTCCAGAAACTTAAGGAAAAAATGAGAAAAATCAATAGCCTATGTGAGAATAACCAAGAATTGTGTCAAAATTCATAAGATTATATGGGAAAAAACCCTACAAATTCATGCATAATATTTTATGTTGTCTTTGTTCAAAATTTTGTATTGGAGATGTTCTGTCTGACATAATGTGAGCTCTGCTAAGACCAAAATCACATAGGGCTACAAAGAACTAAATGAATGCTGGAATTCAAGCAATGTAGTTATGGGGGAAAGCCATGGGAAAATGTGGGTTGATTGAGGCACATGTCAAAAAAAAAAAGAGAGAGAAAAGAAAAAGAAAAGGAGCCAAGTCAAGAAGCCAAGGAGAGTTACATCAGAAAGCAGGTGAGATGCCTGGAAACTGCAGCTGGGGTAGCAATCACTGCTGCCATTTGATTATGTAAGTTGACATCTCTTGCCTCAAGCCACTTTTAATAAGCCTGGAGTCTGTGGTGTCTTACTCCTTTGGCAGCATTTTGGTTCAGGTGCTGCCCAGCACCTAACAGGAGCAAGGTCTCTAAATTCTGCATCTGTTCTAGTGTCAGAAAGTCACAAAATCACAGAAAGGTCTCTCACTTTTCTTCCACATCAGAGGAATACTTTCTATGCTGTTGTGGTACATTTCATTTAAAGAGTTTCAAATGTTTTAAGAATCTGTTGTGCAACATGGATTAAGGGGAAAAATCCTCTGTGTGCTGCTTATTTGTTGTAATATAAACTATCACCAAATGTGATTTAATACCCACAATGATCATAAGAAAGAAGAAAGGCAAATTTCAATTTTTTTCTTGACAAAATTAAGAAACAAATTGCTAAAATATAAATTGAGGTCATTAGTTTGCATATTTCCTGCAAAGGCTTTGATTATAATTTATGGAAATAGGGTCAGAATCTTATTTAACTTAGGGAAAATAAAATATTCTGTTCTTTTTCAACTAAAGAAGATTTCAATGTTTGACTACAAACACACATACACATAGTTTTTATTAAATATATGTAGAGGAGATGTGAGAGTATCAGCATGAGCACTCTCGGCTCACATGTAGCATGTTGTGTGTGGAGTGGAGTGGGCAAATGAGACAGGAAGTGAGAGTCTGCTGGACTCCTCGAATGTAACCAAGAGGGAACTCCAAAGGAACCAGCCTTTATGTACAGCTTTCACTACATCTGAAGGCTATTCTGGATTGTATAATTCTGTGAGTTTCCTTCAGGGCCATAGTTTCATTACAAATCAAGGAAAATTTCAATGCTCTTGGGGGATTGCTGTACATATTAGAAGTGATTAGCTGCATTCATGAATCCATAATCACACCTGCAAATGAGGAAGGAATCTATAGAAATAGGAAGCATTTCCAAAGCCATGAATATGCATGCAGGGTGAGTTGCCAGAAATATCATAATAAAAATAGTTTGTAAGTATCCAGGATCCAGCAAAAAGTCTTTTATTTTCCAGATGTCAGAACTCAGCCATTTTGACTAAAACAGATAATAAGCCTAAAGTTCAATATTTAAAAGTCACCATTCATGGTGCTTATTTCAGAAAAGCCAGTTTTAGGTGTGTTGGAGAAACACAATTGACTCTAAGGAATAATTTCAGGGGTCCAGGAAACTCAATACCCACTCAACTTTCATAAAAATAAATAAGGAAAGAAAGAATGCTTATATGTTGGCTGGTATCTGGACTTCTTCATTAGAATTTTACTTTTCATTTATTAAGGCTTTTTTTAAATTTTAAGATGAGTAAAATCATAGCCACATATTTATTTCAAATACACACATTATCAGTTGATTAGCCTTAAAAATATGCATTACAGATCCTATCTTATGAGAAACTTAAAAGTATGAGAGAAATCATGATGTCTTTGAGGCACTGGAAACTTTGGTTAAATATATGTTGGTAACATGATTCACTCTGAATGAATGTATTATGGATATTTGGAGACAAACAGTACTTCCTGGTTCTCTAACACTCCATCCATAAGATTGCCTTTACATCTTCGTTACTTCCTGAATAACATTAACTGAGAATTAAGGATGTGTAAGAAAGAGACTTATTCAGAAACAGACAGGAACACAGTTAAGACTACAGAGACATTGAGAAGTTAATTTTCTTCTAATCACATTGGTTTCTTCTCTCTAGATTTAGAGCTTAAATTACCAGCTTCTTTGAGTATCATACATCCATGTCATGGATACTCATTAGTGTTACAAACCTCTATGGTGGGGGTGGCGGGGAGTAGGGGTGGCTTTAGATACATGCAGTTTTGTGGAACATTGATTAAACCAATAAATAAGTGCCAGAGCAGAGGATTTTCTTTGGAAATGGTTGTTTCATTAAAATCCATACTTTGTATTTTAATAGATCACCTTGCTATCTGAAGAAGCCATACTAATTAAAATAACAAGAACTCTTTTTTTCCTTTAACAAGTTAGGCCTATTTTTAAAAATAGATTTTTCTGTGGGTAAAACTTTAGTCTACTTTACCTAATTTAATTAGGATACAAATTGAGTGAGTGCAATATGATCAAAGCAAAGCAACTATTGAGATATTAGTTGACTCTTTGAAACATGATGTCATAAAATATGAGAAGGATGAGCAACTTTAAGTAAATACATGTATTTTTAAAGACCTATGATGGGCCTATTGTTTCATTAGGTGACTAACTTTTCAATCATCAAGATAAGGAAGGTTCTAGACTTCTTGATCACACAATATAGAAAACAAAGAATAAATCAGGCAGCACAATAAAATGTGGTGCCTAGTATTATAATAAAAACTAAAGGAACTGTGCTCATATATAATGGGGACACTTAAATTAGTCTTGTGTGTAGAGAGTAATGAGACATTTTCCCAAAGGAACTCACTTTGAAATGAGAGACACAGGATAAGTATATCTGCATGTATGTATGCATAAAAGTAAGTAGAAATTACATTTCATTAGGGAAATTTAACTATTTTTTCTAGTGAAGAGAGCAGAATCAGAGAATAGTCTGAAGGGGAAAACAGACCATGTAAAGCAGATTTTTTTTTTTTAAAGGCATATTGAAGGTTTGGACATCATCTTTATGTCAATGGAGACTATTGTATAATTTCAATCCCAGACTACATGTATTTCCTTAGGTATTTTAAGGCCAAAGGAATGATCCCTTCTATAATTTGGTGCTTAGTAGTGAATACTCATTAATGAATAAATTTTTCTTTCACTATTTTTTCTTCTCCTCTCTCTCTTTTTGTCCCTTCCTTCATCCATTCCTTGTTTCTCCGTTACATTTTTTGATTTTACTTTATCACATTTTCTTTCTTACAGATTTATTCATAGTACTTTAATGAATACATTTAAAAATAGGTATATGAGATCACTTATTTATCTATATCAGGATATATGTGATTGAAATCACAAATGCAAATCTCTCAATGGTTACAAGTGAACTAACCAAATACATAAATGTGCAATAAGTGATTAATGAATTAAATCTTTCTAAGATCATTTAGACATGCACAATTTTGTCTAGATATAATTAATTGCCACAAAATAAAACTCACAATGGCAGGAATTATTATAACTTATTATGAATAGGGATAAAGTGGTGGATAAAGCAAATCTTAATTATGATTTTCACAGAGAGTGAATCATGATAAAATATATTTTTGTAAAATAAAAAAAGAGAAGAGTAAATTGTGTAGCACTTCATAGGAAATTGATTAATTTAAAGCAGTTAAATTGACTCAAGGAATTCACTGATAAAATCCTTTTTCTAAAATTTATTAGTAAATTTTCAACTAAAATATTTACATTTTTTACTTCTAGACAAGATGGGATAGGATTGATCTTCATGCCTGAAATAGACAAAATATATGAAACCATGGTTTTTAAGAAACTGGACATTAGGACATGAATGATAGAGATTACTGAGATGGAAAACAAATGAGATGAACCCAATGATTATAACTCCTTAGTACTATAAAAGTTTCCAAGATATGGAATGGAGGAAAAAACAGGCAAACTGTCTGGGAAACTCCTTGAGCTGAGGCGATGTAGCTGAGAATTCTCACAGATCAAGTCACCTGAAATATGAAGGAAAAAGTAGCAGACAAGGAACAGATGCATCAAAAGAAGACTTTCAAGACAGGAAGAAGAACCTTCTTAAATATTCCACTGAGTACTGAGGACCAAGTATATAAAACCATTATTAGAATTCAGGAAAAGAACCACCCAAATGGACTAAAAGTGCCTTATGCTAATACAAGGTTCAGAATAGGGCTTTTTTGTACCAGACAGAATGGAAAACTTCATAAGATATTCATAGCATATACAAATGAGCCTTCCCTTTGTAGTAGGTAATAAATAGGTCTAGACTGAGTGTTGTTTATTTCTTAACAAATTTAATTTTTTGGAATTTTAAAGCAATTCGAGAAAATTAAAAATTTTAAGCCACTAAATAATTACAGAACAAATTTCCAGACTACTTATAGAAATAAAAATAAATTAGTATATGAGAAATTAAAAATTATAGTGCATTAAATCCAACAAAAATTTACCAAATATTCAAAGAAGCAAGGAACATGTAGTAAATTCATAATATGTAGTAAATTCAACTAATTTTAGCTGATGGAAAACTAATACAGATGTTACTACTAGTAGACAAGAACATTAAAATTAGTATTATAACTGCATTTTATACATTTATAAAATTAAGTAGGTATGTGGAAGATAATAAAGTAGAAAATTAATCTTTCAAAGTTGGAAATTAGAAATCAATAATGGAAATATTTCTGAAATTTCCCAAAATATTTAGGAACTTAGTACATTTCTAAATGACCAAGAGTCAAACAAAAAATAAAAATAAAATTAGAGATGATTTGAATATTATGAAAATGGCAATATATATCAAAATTTATATGTACAACAAAGTAGTGAGTAGGGAAATTTTTGCATCATTAAATATCTATGATCAGGAAAATAAAATCTCAAATCAATGGCATGAGAATCATCTAAACTAAACCTAAAAACAAAGTCACTAGAAAATGTAAAGCAAATCTAAAGTAATTAAAAGGAAGAAGCAATGAAGTTGAGATTTAAATATGTTAAATATAAATAAAAAAAAAATCTCATAAAATAAAAACATAGTTTGTTGTAAAGTTAATTATGTGGATAAGTTTCCAGGTCAGAATGACAGGAAAAAATAAAAGAGGAAATGAAATAAATTATCAATATAAAAATGGGGAATGATTGATTAATTTCTACAAAGTTATACTTAGAAGCAAGAAATACTGAAATGCTCTTTCACAGTAGGATGACTATAGGTAACAGTAATGCATGCATTCACTGTACATTTGAAAAGCTGAGTAGATAAGATTTTGAAATAAAGAAATTATGTTTGAGAAGATAATGTATTTAACCAGTTTAAACATTACACAATATATACATGTACCAAAAATGTGCAATCTCATTAATATGTACAATATTTATGTTTTATGTGCCAATTGAAAAATGAATTTAATTTAAAAATTATAAATGAATAACAAATACCTTCATGACAAAAAACAAACAAACAAAATAAAGAAATAATAGTTACATGGCCACAGATTTTATAGATATTAAATGGATACTGAGAAGATATTATGAAAAAATTTATGCATACAAATTAGTCAACAGAAAATTTTGAATAAATTTCATGAAAGACAAACCAACTCTGGCTACTCAATAAATATATATCCTGAATGTCTGGATATATATGAAGACATTGAAAGTGTAATTAAATACTTTCCTGCAAAGAGAAATGCAGTTCCAAATTAAATCCTGTGAATCTTCTCTGTAGCCTTTTTTGTGAGACCTGTGGTCATGTACCAGAGTGACTCCACACTGGAAAATTGGTGTACTCAGAATTTCCAAAATTCATAAAATAACAACTGCTAAATTTATGTTAATCTCTGAACTGAAAGTCACAATGTGTTCTGCTGCCCACGTCCTGTGCGGGCGGTGGAGACCAAGTTCCCTCTGGTGGAACTGGCTGGCTGAGCAGTAAAAGCTAAGAGAAATAAAATGTCGAAATAACCACAGAACACAGAAAATAGTTTCAAAAGCGGGGGCAGGACGGGCAAGCAGACCAAAGGGGTCTAGCTTCTAACACACAGGAGTCTGCGTGTGCTTTATTTATGTCGGGGAACTTCAAAGGCCTTCTATCCAATATTCTTTACCAAGATAGAAAAAAGCTGGGGCAGATAGGCTTGCCTAATGGGATATGCCCATTTCTGGCACTGCAATGAGGACTTTTCAACAGAGCAGAAGAGGTGGGCACTTGTATTGGGTGGTCTTTGCTTTAGGAATGCTACAGAAAGTTCTCAATGCTAGTCCTATCTCTTTCCTGGCTGCCATGATGAGAGAAGGTTCTCATGCATTCCACAGATGGCTTCTGGTTAGTGTTCTACTGCTTAACTTGAGAGCAACAGAGTAAAGTCATCAATGAAAGAATGTGATTCAAATCATTCTTGAAGTGGGATCGATGGACAACAGACCAATGCTATGGTTGTATTTCTAGTACCAGCATGTGGAATAGTAGCGAATGGCAAAAATCACAAGTTCCTTGGCCAGTGTGAGGATATTTATGTTAGGAAGGGCCAAGTACAAGGCTCTGAAATAGCTCCTGTTACCCTCACTACCTTCTACAGCTCTGGAAAAGGGCAGAGGAGAATTAGTTTGATTCATTTACTGGGGCAACTGCAAAGCTCAACACTGAAGTGAGTAAAGACTCAGCTTGTTTTTTGGCTATGGTTCATATTGCCAGTCACTTGAAGATGATGAACTAATAGATCCAACTGTATTAGAAGTATTACGGTAGACATGAGAGTTGTATAGAAATTCTGCAAAACCACCACAAATGGATAACCACACAGAACTATAAAATTTTTGGAATAAAGTCACATCTTCTTTCTACCAGTAAGTATTCTCCACTTGAAAGGTAGCCTTGCCTTGTTACTGGAAGTTTGTAGAGTGAACATCTATTCATGGGATACCACAAGTATACAACTAGTATTGTACATCATGAATTGTGTGTGATCTGATCCACTGAACCATAAAATTGGATATGCATTGCAGCATTCCATTGTAAAATGAAAATGGCATATATTACTTGGCCACATAGGTCCAGGAAGGCACAAATAAACCATAAGAACAGATGGCTCAGACTCCCATGGTACCTGCTCCTGCTGCTTCACTGCCTCCCACTCAACTACAGATGTGACCTCAAGAGGAGTTTCCCACGACCAGTTAATAGAGTAAGAAAAGTGTGATTCTGGTTTACTGTTAGATCTCCAAGATAAGTGATAATGATTGAAAGTAGACTGCCCCTGCTTATGTCTATAGTGTTTCCGATCTTGAAAACAGTGGTAAAGAGAAATCTAATTGTTCATTTTCTGCAGGGGAGATGGGGTGAATTATGAATCTGTGATGATTTATGAGGAATAGTTAATGAACTGACTTATGTTTAAATTTCTGTTAGACTTAGGGGAAAAATAAAAACCAAGATAGGAGTAATTTCCAAAGATTTCTGGAGTATAGGAACACACATAGCCTTTTAGAATGGACACAATTTGGAGATATCCTTGTCCTATCTAAATTACAACTAGGAAAATGTCCACTTTGGTACAAGGAATCAATAATCTGGCAGATAAAATAGATCATCCTACAGATAACCATATGGGTCCCCCCTCCAAGACATTTTGTTTCTTTAATGAACCCATGAACGATGTAACCATGGTGGAGACCATGCATGCTCTTGACAGTAGAAACTTTGCCTGACAAATCTAATCTGGGTGTCTAATCTGCCCAAAGAGAGACTAATGAATCCTCAATATTGTATTATTTCTAGAAGTCTAGGCAGCCAGCTGGAAGAGGTTGATTATTTTGACCTTTTTCATCACAGTTGGGAGTAGCACACTTTATAAGAAGAGCCAAAAGCATATATATTAACAGTAACATTCATAGTTTTAGAGAATCCCTTGTGTGTTACTATTTTACCTCATACACATTGTGTCTGACTAGAAGACACACTTTACAGGAAAGGCAGTTGGTCAAGAGATACACACACCCAAGGGTATTCACTAGTTTTACACATGCCTTATGACCCTGAATTAGTTGACCTGAAGGAATGATGGCATGACCTGATGAAGGCTCAGATTTGGTGCAAAAATAGAAATAATTTTTTTCTCATTACATACATTAAACAAATAGACAAAGAGGAGATTCTCATTTTAATGGAGATAAGTTAAGTTTCCTAAAGATTTTTATTTTGATATACCCATTGAATGGCTCAACAGAATATTAATGAGTATCTAAAATTAAGTTTGTAATCCTTTGTTATGATGCATCATTTAAAACTATCTTTACGTCTTAACTAATCTATTAAATTTTATTTTTCTTGGTTACTTTCAGAAAACTGTTTTATTTCCTTCAAATTAATTATTTTATAAAAGTATTAATTTCACACCTGCTATTTTTAATCCAGTCTATGAGTGCCAGGGATACAGAAATAAAATATGCAGTTCCTATTTTCAAGGAACACACAGTGTCACATGTATGCTATCAGTCTTCCCAGGGTGATCATATTCTTGCTTCTCTCAACAAATAGTTATTTGACATTGACCTGCAGAAGACTTTGTGGTATATTCCCGGGGTAAACCAACAGGAGAGGAATTAACCATTATTTTGTTATTTGGTATTAAGAGATAAAAAGACATAAAAACTACATAATAGAATACTACATAATTCATTGTAGAATATGGTAAATGAGCTAGAGAAATAATGTGAAAGTATGGATAATATACCTGGCTGTGAAAATAATTTCTGACTGTACCATATAAAGTCTATCTTTTGTGCTAAGAAGGGGCATACTCATTTGAAATGCCATGCCTATCAGTTATAAATGGCAAAACGTGACAGTGAAGAAGGCTAACATACTATCCTTAAAATTTAACCTGTTGATATCTCCCAAAAATGTAGAATTTAATACAGTTTAAATAAAGGATGACTATTTCCTTCTCTTCTATTTTTTAAAAGTGGCAACAATAAGGAGAATAATTGTTTTTTTTTCCCCGCAGAAATGAAGAAACAATTCTCAAGTAGTAATTTAAACATAACAGTTTAAATCATTAGGATGCCTCAGATAGATTTTTTTTTAAGTATTCTGAAAATAGAATTTCATAGCGAAGATGTGGGAGACAAGACAGGATTTCCATAATCTAGGGAGGAACTATATTCTAATGGTAGAACAAATAATGAACATATTTAGGCTATTAAAGTATTGTGGGTGGAATTGTGGAGGAGGAATTGCAAACTAATGTTTTTGTATAAGCTCTACATTGAAAGTACTATGTGTGAACATTTATTACTTATATTTAGTTTGATGATTATATGAGAATAAAAAATGCAAATTTAAAATATATATTAGGAATTATATATTAAAATATATATTAGGAAATATATATTATAGTCCATAATAGGTAGTAGTTTAATGCTTTCATATTTTTGGGGGAAACTTTTACTATATGATATGCTATGTATTTTTCTATGTGCTTTATATGAATGAATTGATATGTTACTTACAACTTTATAAGATCATTGTCATTATCTTTATTTCATAGAACAACAACAGCAAAAAGCAAACACAGTATTAAGTAACAAAATAACCAATCCAAAAATATAAAGTCAGTTAATTTGTCCTCGGACAATATTTTAGCCATAATCCCATCTTAACAGAAACACTGCAAGATGACTTTTGCATTGCTGACTTTGATTTCTCTTTTTCTCCAGTTATTTACTGATATTATAAAACAATAGCAGTTATATTACTTAATATTATAATTTCTGTGTGTTTTACCCTCTGTATTAAACTAGTCTATTCCATGGTCTTAGGACATTCGATCAAAGACTTTAAACCTGTGTATGTTTTTAATAAAACATCTGAATCTTTGACAGTGTCACTAATAAAAAGACAAAAAATAATTTGAGCAATTTAATAATTTTTTAAAAGTCAAAATGTATCCAATCAGATTTAAATTTTCTTTACCACTTGAAATCTAACTTGATTTTTTTATACCTTTACTTTATTTATTTATTTTTATGTGGTGCTGAGGATCAAACCCAGTGCTTCATACATGCAAGGCAAGCACTCCCCACTAAGCCACAATCAAGTTCCTGACTTGAATTGTTTCCTAACCAATTTTCTGAAATTAACTTCTTCTAATTATTTCTAAAAATTTATATTCTAAACATTACTGTAAACATTTCAGTGTAATACTTGGTATGAGTCTCAAAACCACTTCTGTATTATTTCCATTTAATTTATTTCTTTGGGCATAGTGTGTGGTAACAATACGTTTGTGAAAAATTTGCCCAAAAGCAATAATCTTTATTCTATTTTAATTCTTACTGTTTATCTTCTACATTTTAATATCTGAAGATTTCCTCTTTCTTTTGTTTATTATTCAATAATTATAACTTTATTCCTAATTTGGCAACTCATACTTTCAAGTCTATATTTCTAGAACTATTGTCTTATCTATTAAAAATTTCTACATGGGTATTTGATTAATTTTGAGTTTCTAAAACACATAGAAATTTGTATATTAAAATCATGGATATTAAACCATTAAAAAATAAAATACTAAATACATAGAGAATAGCAGTAATATTTTTCCTAAACAGAACTCTAAACAACTTATATCAACAACTAAAATCAAACATTAATTTTTTAATTTTACTTATACTCAAATATAGTCATTTGAATTTATATTAATGTCTTTACTTCCAAACATTTATATATATTTTATCATTATTTATAATTATATGTAACTTACATATGTAATATGTAATTTCCTTGACTCTAGTTTTTAGCTCATTATTTTTAATACTAATTGTATTATGAATATAACTATTTTTCTTTGTGAGTTCCAGATTTCCTTCTATATAAATTTTGTATATTTATATCAGATTAATCTTCAACAGGTTTAAAAATGCTAAGCACCTACTAAAAATGCTCAAATAATTCCATTTCCTTCCTGGGTTAGGTCAGAAAAAGGACTTACAAGGTATTTGTAATGAAAAATTTAATATTTTGTTCAGTAAAGAGTTTCAGAGTCTTTGAGAAAACAGTATTTTGAGAATCCACAACTAATATTCACAATATATTTTTAAATTAATTTAAATCATATCAGTTAAAAAGAACTTTGCTTTAAAAGATAACTGAATATATGGTATTATGTATTGAATTCAACACTTTACAAATGAATTTTCTTGGTGAAAATAGAACAACATAAGTTCTATGGGCTGGTTTTATCATTATTAGTGTGAATTGTATGGTTTATGGAAGTTATAGCTAACTAATAATTCATTAAGACTTCAGACAACTCTCAACCTTTATTTCATTTATAAAGCATATGTTTAACATCAAAAGATAAATACTAAATAGTTACTCTAATCCATTTTAATTTACCAATGGATTTATCAAAGAAGAGGAAGAATAAAAAGCATGATTGTCATTTGTTAAGGGATTATAATTAAAATTTGAGCGAATGTGATACTATTTTTAACTTTTAGAATGTAGGGAATATTTCCCTATAATCCAAGTAGATTATATGTTGGCATGGTAAAATTTCCATTAATAATTGATTAGGCACATGGTGTTTGTTTTATTAAAGATGGAAAACTTTATAAAACAAAGTTTTTGAGATTTTTGTAGGCATGTTTTGTGCAAAATAATTAGTTTCATACTTTATACAGAAACTAAATTATAAAAATTTATTTATATACTGGTTCTTAAAACATTTTTTTACATGAAAAAAACAGTATATTTTCATATTTCCCAACAAACCTACAGAAACCAAAGATTTATAATCATGTTACGGCTATCCCAATATTTGCCTTGGAAATGGGAATAAAATCTAGTTCAGGAAATGGGAGTGATTAGAACAATCTCACTCAAGTAACCCAGTTCCCAGGTTCATTTTCTGTCTTTAGAGCAATGTTTATTTTCTTTTCTATCTTCCTTTATTTCCTCCCCCATTTTTTCTATTTCTTTTTCTTTCTGATATTTGTCTTGTGTTTTAAAAAATTTATATAACCTCCTTACATTTTAAAATTGATGCATAAAATTTTAAGATTTAAATGTCACACTGCCAATGCTTTTGATGCCACATGAGACATTACTGAACGGAAAAAACACCAATTAAAAACTGAAAACTGACTCAAGAGTTGCGATGTAAATGTGATGATGATTTCAGAATTCTGTAACCATTTGGTTTTGTATATGTCTTTATTCCGTGGAGTAAAGTATGACAAGAAAATAGTTTAGGGTAGTTAAAAATATCTCAGTAAGCATTAAAAATTTCTAGATTATTAGAATATATTGAATTGTATTTTAATTGACAGTATATCTTTCATGTACTTGGTGCTTAATAATTAGTGGTTTGATATATAACCTGTGGCATTTTATAGTTATCAGATAGGTACCACTTCTAATTGAGAGGCTGATTATATCTGAAGACCAAAAAATAGATAATTCTTATGATAGTCTAAATGAGAGATGATGGTAAGTCTACATGCAGAGGAATGGGGTTGGGATGAATGGGACAAGACACATGTGAGATAGCTATGAATAAAATAAAACAGAAAAAAAGATTTAGGGTTGTATTCATGTGTCAGAGATGAGAGAGAAAAAAGATATAAGGATTATTTCCTGGTCTATTACCAATTATTGGTACATTTTTAATGTATATTGTGTTTAAAATGGAAAATACATAGAAGAACTTAGTACAAGAAGAAGCCTATAATTGGAAAACTAAAAAGTAGAATATAAAGTAGTGTATGATATTGGTTATAGTAATACTTGTACAAAGGATAAACATGGGGGCGTCATAGAGATTATTATATCAATGTGTTAAGATCACATTATTATATTAATGTGTTAGGATCACATTATTATATCAGTGTGTTAGGATCACAATATTTTGGTCGGGAACTGTCGATTGAAACTACAGGCACTTTGCCACTGATCTATATCTCCAGTCCTTTATTTTTTATTTTGAGACAGGTTCTCACCAACTTGTTGAGGGTCTTGTTGAATTTCTGAGACTGACCCAGAACTTGCAATCTCTGTCTCAGCCTCCCAAATTGCTGGCCTGCACCAAGGCACTTATTAGAACAAGTTTTTTTTTGTTTTTTGTTTTTACTGTTTTTACATCTTTATCATTTACTTTGAAGGATGTTAATCATGTACAAGAAAAGCATGTTCACCAAGGGCGATGTTGGAGAAGAGAGGTTATAACAAAAAACTATCTCCAAACTGATCTAACTTTATTCCGTGTAGACTGTTAATCGAGTCTTTTTCATCTAAAAATAAACAATGAATACTCTTTCATAGCCTCCTGTTGCATGATCTAAGTAATTTCACAAAGCCCTTAAATTTGTAAGATTTTGGAATAAAATTGAATTCACAAAAAGGTTACCTTCTCTAATTATTTACTTATATTCTTGGATTCTTATAACCTGTTTACTTTTAATTTTTTATTATTTTGTGATAAGAAATATTTCCTAAGTCTGAGTTGAATGCTTGGAGCCTTTTTTCATTATATTTGGGAGCTGTGCCTTTAGCTAAAAGGACATGCATGGATGACTTTGTTTGGAAGACACTGTTCCCACATTGTATGGAGTCATATTGATCACCTGGATACTCTTTCAGCTGGGGCATTGGCCATTGTTTCCTAATGATCAGTATAAACTGCCAATGTTCTATTCTCTGCTAAGGATTTTCCAGTCCTTTGATGAAAACATAATATGATTTATTCACTGTGCACATCTGGCTGAGAGGTTTGTGGATTTCTTTGGGGCTGTAGCTCACTCATCACTGCTCTTTCGGTGTCACAATAAGAACTCAGTAACTTATGGAGTGTCTTACACTGTAAAGTTGTATTTATTTGCTGAAGTACAGAAAGTTTTAGAGATTAAATAATGTACATCAATTTGTGGTATAAGCATACTTATATTTTCCTGAGAGAATATATATACAAGTTAATGGAAAATAGAGGTTCAGCTTCTTTACATTTTTTCTTATGTACGAAACATAAGGATGATTCATATCACTTTGAAAAACTGGTGATGGTTTTAGTTTAATCATTAATTATCAAATCTGTTTCTTTGATCTTGGGACCAACCTTTTGTACTACTAACAACTTTTAGACATTAGTTTCTTTTCACACATTTCAATGTTTTTCCTTTGGAAAAACAAAGGATTCTTTTTTTTTTTTTTTTAACTATACATTTGACTCTAAGAAAAATGGACATTATGCCACAATTCTGTCTTTGATTTGAAAATTTTAAATGACTTTCACCATATTTGGTTCTTTTAGTACTTGATTGATTACAGCAAATTCAAGATATATTTTCTTTCACTTTCACAGTAGACTGGTAATTCTTAGTAATCTCCAAAGTGATTCTGTAGATTTTTAATTCCACAGTAAAATTCTTTCAATAAAAGTGTCATTTAGATAATATTAACATAAAAATACATAGAGAAGAAGAAAAATTATCAAATTTTGTTCTTCTTTTCTTTTTGACTTCTTCCACACCATTTTTTAATGAATAATAATTTTCTCTAAGGTACAGCCTTCATTGTGGTTGAAAATACTAAGTCTGACATATTAGTTTTAAAAAATTGCCTTTTGCTAATGCTACAGTAAGCAAGAAGGAAATAATATGACAAAGGCAAAATCTGAATGTTATACCTCAGATTCTTTGATAGCACATTGTTAAGAGTATAGGAATATCCTCAAAACAGTTCCATGAAAATTAGAAAACAATTTCTTTGAGCACAGTAAGTACTGAGGTTATGATCATTTCGTAGATTTCAATGTTTCATGTTTTGAAATATTGGCTAAGTTTGGTCCATTATATGGACCATATAACAGAATTATATGTCAAATGTGCTGCTACTTTAATTTGAGTATGTATCAAGATATTTTTCTAGAGTGTAAAAAAGTTATTTTACATGCCTTCATTGAAAATTTAGAGTATCTTTAACTACAAATATATGTGGATGTATCATGTGCTTCTAATTTTTCGAAAATGTTCATTTTATTGCCCTTTTAAATCAAACTATCCATTGGTATCCTTACTTTAAAATAGTTATTTTATTTCATTTTCAGTCATTCTTTATTGATAAGAAATTGAGAACATTTTAATGAAGTAAATTTCCATTATTCTATCTGATGTTATGATTGTGCATGGTTGTGTGTATAGGATTAGTATTGGGCAAGCCTAGAGGAGGATGTGATTCACTGATGATTGTACAGCAAAATGTGATCCATATAATATGAGCAGGAAATAAAAGTACAATTTAAAATATAACTTTAGTATGTAGAATTTGGGCTGTTGAACTCAGCTGGAGAAAAACTAGGAAGTTTAATGTTGTACTTGATGAATTGGAGACAGCGATATACTCTACCAATGCAGAAATAATCTATCCAAATGGAAACATTTGATGAAGAGTCATTTAGACTAGAGCTTGAGAGAAGATGCAAAATTAGATAGTCATTAAAGAAATGAGACAGGAGAGCACAAACGAACACTTAAGGAATTAGAGTGATGAGGATGTCTTAGGAAGTAAATGTAAATTTAAAAAGAAGGAACATCAAAAATCAAGATCTGAAAATACAAAACAAAAAAACAAAACAAAAATCCTATAGATTAGAAGAGAAGAAAAACAGAAATGTGATAAGGAAATCATTGGAGAGATAGAAAACAAAACCAAAAGTATATGTTTGAAAGAAAAGAAAATTATCTTAATAATATCTCTCATTCTATTTTTTAATTTTAATGTATTTTCTAAATTTGGCAGTGAATAAATTAAAAGTTTGAACTTTAATCCTCTAATATCTTCCCAGTGTAAACTTGCAATAACATGCAGACTTTGCCAAATTCCTTATTGTTCCTCACGACACTTTCTCATGCCAGGATTTCTGCTTCTGAATTTTGGGCACTGTACAAGCCTTTTCTTTCTATGAACTGAAATGGTTTTTGAAATAATTGCCATCTTTTTTGTTTTATGTTTTTTGTTGTTTTTGTTTTGTTTTTTTATGGGAGAAGGGTACCAGGGATTGAACGCAGGGGCACTCGACTACTGAGTCACATCCCCTGCCCTATTTTGTATTTTATTTAGGGACAGGGTTTCACTGAGTTGCTTAGCACCTCACTTTTGCTGAGGCTAGCTTTGAACTCATGATCCTCCTTCCTCAGCCTCTGGAGCTGCTGGGATTACAGGCATGTGCCACTGTGCCCCACAAAAAAAACTGTCATCTTACCTCTTAGAATATTCTTAATTATTCCAGCCCCTGTTGATATTTTCTTTCTTCAAACTCTTATGACATTGGATTTATTTGCTAAATTTAAAAGTTTCATAGAGACGTGTGTGTTTAGACACAAAATCACAAAATCAATTTGTGATCATGGCACGTATTCAAATGTGTTTTGGAAAAACAAACTAAATCATATCTCCCTCTTCTTTCATACATTACCTATTAGGATGTAACATATGTATACACATGCTCAGTTTGGGGAGTAGAATTTCTAGATTTACCAAATTTTAGGAGTTAAATCAATGGACTGAAATTGTTCTTGTTTAATTTTATCCTATCAATATACACAAGGTTTTTGTTTTTCAAATTTTAAAATATTATTTCTACTGTCTCTATGAATTCACTGGATAAAAAATGCATTGGTTGGCATTTATAACTTTTCATTAAATTGACAGTTTGGATACAACTAAAATGGATAAAGACTGAGACTCCCATTAGAGCAGAACTATTGGTCCTACAAAGCTTCTTTCATTTTATATGATATTTTGATGCACTTTAGAATAAAGTAAATCTCCGGCTTTCTCTAATGTAGCTCATTTTAAAGATGGATATCTAAAGCGAGCTCTAAAATAGAACTATGGCAATGAAATAATAAAGAAATTATATATTGCTTATGTGCATATGTCCACATGTTCTTCACAAAAGTGTTACTTCTAAAAAATAGGCACTTAATGAAATTCTTAGCTCAGTCCACAATAACTTCATTGACAGAGTGAAGCTGTTAGGCATAAGCATAGCCATTATAAGAAGCTGATGATTAATAATAACTTCTGATGAATACATAGTAGCTATTTATTGTGGTGCTAGAAGATGATTATATACTAAGCCCATTGTAGAACACTTCACTATAAATTAGATGAATGGTTTTCTTGTTAAGAATTTTAAAGGGCAAATAACATTGACTATGTTTATATAGCTAGAGGCCAAACACACATTTATATTATTCAAACCAAGAGCTAAGGGGATATTATAAGTGCACTGCATTTCTACATAAACTTGTGAATTTTAGGTCAGGTGATCTTTGATTAAGTCATCATCAGCATGATAGGCTTCTGTCATAAATGACATAAACCACAAAATCTCTGGTTATATATTAAAAGGTCAGGCTCATACTATACAAAGCTCCAGAATACTTTTCTGGAGCTTTAAAAATTTTCAATTTTTAAAGTGGTAGTTAATTATCCTCTTCCAAGGAAAGGTTCCTTAATGTAAACTTATAGTTCAGATAGATGTATGCAAACCAAGCATTCATATATCCACATAAGCAAAATAACAGAAATGCTTTCATTTGTTTTTGCAAGCTAAAGGAAGACACTTGACAAATACTTTCTCTATAAATAGCAAAATAAAAACTGATAGGTTTGATTAAAATGCATTGTCAATCTAATAAGAAATTACTGTTAGCATCTATAGACTCTGCGTATTCTTTTGATGATAGAATTCCAGTCCTTTGTAAGAATGACAAGGTACTTTAATACTCTCTTCAATAAATCTCTCTAGTGAAAAACTCCCCAGGAAAAGAACGTCCACATAGTGAGACCCTTATGAAAAACTGGTATCCACTAAAAAGACAAATAAATAAATAAGTAAACCTTTAATGCCTTCCTATTTACCATATTGTTCTCTAATTTATTGTCCTATCTTTCACAGATGATAGGTACTTTTAAAGATCAATTCACTGTTGTTAATAAGGGCTAACATTCCAGTAACCCCATGTTCAGTACCTCCACCCATATTGAACCTGTTCTGAAGCATTTTAGGCTGTAAACCTGGGGTCTAAACATGTGGGATCTACCTGTGGTTCTCAGTTGTATATTCTGTGCCCTGAACAAGGCACCTATCTGAGGGTAAAATTGCATACAGCCTTCATTGGCAAGCCAGTGGTGTCCCTGTTTGCATCCTCAATCAGTAGCCTACCTCTTTTTTCTAAGCATCATCTCCCATACTTTCGTGAAATTTAATTTCTATAAAGTTTCTTTGTTTAGTGATAGCTTCACTTAATGCATTGTATCTCCTGAAAGCAACAATATTTTACCAGATGACTTCTGAAAACTCACTTTCATAATACAAAAATCAAATCTATGAGTAGTAATATTTAACTACTGGGGCAAACTAGGGTTGCAGTTTTTGCAGAGCTGTGGATACTGTACCGTTACTAGTTATCAGTCACTTGTTTATCTAACTATATATGGATGTATATTGAACATATATTAATTCCTTTTTCCATTCATTGTGTAAGAAAGTAACTGAATTGTTTATTTTAGTGTTAAATGGTAGTGAACAAAATGATGAAAGTGAAAGAAAATCCGAAATGTTCAAGTCTTCCTGGGAAAAGGGTATATGTATGCTCATAAGGCACAACCATGCTAGCTGCTTCCACACTTATTATTCTCTTTCCTTTAATAGTCAAGATATCCACACACAAAGAGGAGAAATAATTCTGTGGTTGGAGGTCAACTTCCAGTATTTTATAGAAACAATATCGGGATTTTATTATGTTTACAAACCAAATAGAAAATCCATCTACTGCTTAATATTATTCTTGCCAAATTGAGTGGAACCTAATTGCTCTAACAGTAGGTAGATTGTGTATTTCTTTTTACTCTAACAAATGAATAATATTTAAATTGCAAAAATAGCTGCCATCATTTTCTTGTTTTTTATTAAATCTATTTTTTGTTTAACCTATTTTTTCTGCAGTTAGAATACATATTGTCTAGTTGTCTTTACTGATTGGTTCACCTTTGCCTTGTGAGTTCCTTAGATGGAGAGAACACTCTATTTTTTGAACAGATGCTTCATTATGGGAGTTGAGTAGCTCAGTTACATCACCATTTCACCTTTTTTCCCATGTCTGGCAGTTGTTGTGGGCTGTTAAACAATGCTAATAGAAGATGAGACCAGCCTCTTGCTCTAAGGACATGAAAACTTTTTTATTGGTCTCACTATCTTCTTGGTTCGTTAAATGCAATGTAGAGTCATTTTACTGCAGCTACTGGGCTCTAGAAGGATCTGACAGTTAAATGAAAGTTGTCAGTCTTCCTTCTGTTCTAGCTAGATTGCACAGTAAAAGGGCAGAACCTGGAAGTAAGGGACAGAACTGAGATCAATGTGCTAAACAAATAAAATAAATGTAGTGAGTTCTTGAAAAATGCAGCAGAAGAAGGTCTGGGTATTTAAGTGTCTAGACAAACAGAGACCAGTAGTAATAAATCTATAATGAATGGGTTCAAGAATTACAACTATACTTTGCATAATAGATAAGTGGAAATTTTGCATTCTAAAATTGACAAAGAAGAATTTTGATGAGTTGCAATGGAAAAATACCATTTGAGTATGGAAATTGCAAAAAAAATTTACCAAATATAGCTCACTTTACATCAGAAATATAAAGAATTAGAGATTGTTGATATGTAACTATTCTTACTCAAAAGGAAAGAGGAAATGGCCTCCTATTTAATTTGACTGCATGCTATTTAAATTTCCAGTGATCAGTTTTCATTGTGCCCACAAATAAAGAAACAAGCCTTAAATCAGAAAGCATTTTCTGGCTCAGCATCATCTAGTGTTTTTGAATAAAACATCAAAACTTGTTTTAAAATATCACTGCTGGAAAAATTTGTACAGGGTATTTAAGGAAAAATTATGAAAAAAGCAATGTCAAATATGTTGGAAATTGGTAAGGAATAACTGAAATGTCACAAAAACAGTATAAATTATTTGCTTTCATTGTTCACATTTCATGCCAAAACCACTTGGAGAACTTGTACTTTTCCTTAAAAGACATACTGAGAAAAATGTAGAGAATCTGTCTGATATTGTTTGGATTTTAGAACTAACCATATTTTTTATAAAAGCTGTTGATGCCCAAAGTTCACACTGATGATTTAGAACAGTGCTGTCCAGCAGAATTTTCTTGAGTGGAGGAAGTTCTTCATCAGCACTGTTCCATATGACAGCTACCAACTAAATACAGTTCACTTGGTCATAGAACACCTGAAGTTGGCTAGAGCAGTGAGGGAAGTGAACTTTTAATGTTATTAATTTTAATTAGTTTAAATATAAATCTAAAAGATTACATATGACTAGTGACTACAATAAAAGAACAGTATTATCTAGCTCATCATTTATTGCTTTATTATGATAATACATGCAAGTAAAACAACTTAAGTGCAATAGCCCTAGTATTTTAATTTCATTCAAATGCTTGGAAGATTTAACTGATCAATTTTTATTAACTTACATCCCAAATTCTGCATGTAAACAATTTAGCCATACTTACTTGATGTGTTAGTCTGTGTCCACCATAGAAATTGAACTAGTAGGATATAATATATAGTCATAAACCATTTAACAATGAGAAATTAATTGTTAGATGATTTTGTCATTGTGCATCATCATAGAGAGTACTCACACAAACCTAAATGGTAGAGGTCAACCACTTGACATGGCTTCTTGATGTAACTAAGAGACTCTAAACATGAGATACGTGAGGCTGCTGTCTGTAGAACACGTGCTGTTTTATAGCATACATTTTTTCATAAGTAGAGGGGATACAATTTGAAGTAATAATAAAAAGTATAGTAATCATATAACTACTAAGAGAATTATTATAAGGGATTGGCTCACATATTACACAGAAGTCTCAGGATTTGTGTTTGGGAAGCTGGAGACTTAGGAAAGTTGATGTCTAAGTTTTACTTCAAGTCTGAAGGTCTGAGAACCAGAAGATGGTGTAAGTTCCAGTCCCAGTCTGCAAACTTAGACAGGAAATACCAAAGTACCAATTTGAAGAGAGCGAGGTAAGGACAGGAATTGTCTTATGCAGCTTTTTTGTTCTGTTCAGACCTCCAAGGGATTATATGACACATGATCCCCTTGGAGAGGGCAATCTGCTTTACCCAGTCTAACAATTCAGTTGTCAATCTCATCTAGAAGCATCCTCACAGATATACCCAGATTATATTTAAGCTGATGTCTAGGCATCCGAGTCAAGTTGATAAATAAAATTAACCATCATATCTGGCATTACAAAAAGACCTCTTTTCTTTAATGACCTTTCTCTCTTTCTGCCACTTTTTCTCTTTCTGCTACTTTCAATCATTAATATTCGAGTTGAGGAGACCCCCTCTTTAAATAATTTAACTATGACTCCACTAAGTAATCTTAAATAGCTAGAGAGATTCCCAACAGAAAAAGAATAGCTTCGGATACTGTGAGTTTCTAGGCTATGTTCTCTTTTGTCACTGATTTCCAATTTGTAACACAGAGCCTAGGACTGCCAGCATGTTATTAGCCTTGGGAAAATCTAGTTTAATGAATGAAACCTGATATTGTTCAATAATGCTTCCTATTGAGTAATGATCTCTTGCCACTGTTTTGATTTCTATCTCTCACTTTTTCATAAGCTTCCTACTTGATGAGTATTCAATTTTCAAATGTATTTTGGAGCAGTGGTTTTCAGTATTTAATGTACATACGAATCACCTCTATTAACATGTAGATTCATATTTGATAAACTTGAGCTGGAGGCTTGTGCTCCCCAATTATAATAAGCTCCAGGAAAAAATGGTCAAGAAGGCCACACTTCAAATAGCAAAGATTTAGGAAATAGCCTGAAGGAAGAGACAACATGGACCATTGTTCATGTGGAAGAGTCATAACTTTAGATTGTGTGGGATATAATAGCACTGAGTCCTTTTACAAAACAAAATGCATTCATTACTTCATTCAATAAATATTTCTTGAATGTCTAGCATGTTACAAGTATTGAAGAAAGCACCAAGGGGAAAAAAGATAAATAACACCATGATTCCTCATCTCCAATTGAATACAGATTAATGGATCGGAGTGGATAAAATTGAAACACAATGGCAGTGCTGTGTAGGATGATACATCAGAACAGGACATTACATAAGTTAAAATCTGGGCCTACTATTGCAAACTTAGTACATTCCCAAAGAGGTATTGTTATCTGATGTTAGTATTGAAGGAAAAGCAGCATTTCATGTTAATCGTACATTCTAGATAAAGGTGGTTCATTGGAAAAATACATGGTAATGACAAGAGGGAGACAAGAATAGGAATGTTCCATGGATGAAATTTCTATATTTTCCAAACTCATGCCTCCTCTTTTTATTTGTAAAGTGAAATATTTGATCAAATAGTAAAAGGAAAGAAGTGAAGTGATGATTTATGTATTTAAGAAGAGTGCAGGAAGTCTGAAGACTAAGGACTGATAATAATGGAGAGGGTCCATGTCAAAGATCCAGTTGATGTTGCCATCAGGAAGTTGTTCAAGTATTAACAAACATATTTGAGTGAGTGTGTGAGTGTATGTGTGTGTGTGTATGTTTTCCTACAGTTTGGGTTTCAGAGAAAAAATGTGGTTAGTTGGATTATTATTATTATTGTAAAATTTGACCAGATGGATGTAATAGAAGAATCAAAACACAAGGGGCTGGGATTGTAGCTCAGTGGTAGAGCGCGTGCCTAGCATGGGTGAGGCACTGGGTTCGATTCTCGGCACCACATACAAATAAATAAAATAAAGGTCCATCAACAACTAAAAAAAATTTAAAAACAACAACAACAACAACAATAACAAAAAACACAAGAAGTTCACATGTTGGTGCCGTAAAGGGAAAAAGATGGAAGCAGTTCAGTAAATTGGGTGAAATTAAGGAAATTAATGAATTATAGGGTACAGTGAGATAATATATTTGTGTTTATATATAATAAGGTATAATAGTATATATAATATAATAATATATAATAATGATATAGGATATCATATGTATATGTATATATATACATATACATACATATATATACACATACATGTACATAAATAGGAAGCTATGGTCATAGGTACAAAAGCTGGAAGTTGAAATTTAAGAAGTTGAGTAGCTTAGAGCTGCTGACAAGGATAATATGACTGGGATTAGATCCTGCCTTATATCTTACTCTGGTATGAATACTGTTAATGACACACTGTACTCTTACAAATAGAGGTCTAATTGCTAGATATTGTAGGGCATGGGGGATTAAGTTTTGAACATGGCTTTTTAAATTACATTTGTCCATTACTATTAAGTATCCTCCATAATATTTTCCCTTGAAATAAGCTATATCTGTGTAAATGAAAAAAAGATTTAATGATCTGCAACTTTGCCACTACAAGAATTGTCATAGTATGCATATTTTTATAGGAAAGCTATTAATATTCACTGTTCAGGAAAACATAATGTGACAAATGCTGATAAAATAAAATATAAATTCTTTGGCCAGCCATTAAAAACAGTTCTCAGGCTAACTATAACCTTGTTTTGTCTACTCAGCTTCTACTGATTCCCTATAGAAAACTTAATTTTACCCTGAAGAGATGATTGCTAGCATTAATCAAATGGTTTCATTTTTCTTCTCCTATTTAACCCACTGTGATAACTACTAATATTTACTTTTTTTCTTAATGAATAAATTGACACATGGACAAAGTCACGTCCATAGAACCAATAGAGCTAGTATTTGAAACTAGGCACTCTGTTTCCAAAGTCTGTAGGCTCTATATAGATAGTCTGTACTATCTGCAGTACACCCTGACTGTTACAACTTCCCACTGAGTACTCTCCAGGTTTTCTTATAGACACTGTGGCATCGATACCTACTTGATATTATTTTCTTAGCTCTACCTTTCTGAACTGCATTCATTTTCCATTTCAACTTGATTTTCATTATCTATAAGAAATTTTCCTTGGGCATCTCCATAATAGTGGTTTCAGATTACCTTTATTGAGCTATAGTGTTCATTATAGAGTCATAGAATTTTGAGGCCATGTGTACATTAGACAGCATTAATTTAACAAATGTGTCATATTTGTGCTTTAGCCCTGCTCACTACATCCTAGAAGGAGCTTATATAAGCGGCACAGTTTTGCATTGACACTGTTGAAAATCTTGGATTCCTTGACACAGTGATCTCAGGACCCTCTAACTAGGAATCAGAGTAGAAATCTAGAACGAAACTTGCCATTGTAAAGACGGTGAAAAGGACTATCCAATGGAAGTTCAAATAGCAAGTTGACAACACAGTTAAGCCCTTTAATTTTTGTCTTTAATGAACATATTTCCAGAACCTCACATCTGGACTATAGTTCATTTTATAAACAGTAAGGTAGAATATTTGGAATCATACATGTTCCCAAAAATTCTATAATTTTCTATATATGCTGGTCTAGAACTTTTTTTCTCTTTCCCATTCTATTATTTTTTTCAATGCTTTGCCAGTCCAATCCAATAGGTACGATGCTGTTTCTTTGTTGAACTTTCTTTTCACTTGTACCTAGATTATAAACTCATTGAAGGCAAGAAATAAACCAAAGTTCATTCTTTGTAAAACAAAAACTCAGAGACAGATCATGAAATTATTTGACATGACTTTGGCTAAAGAAAGTCTCAAACAAAAAGAAATTAGTGTCTGTGAAGACCTCCCAAAATATGCAGTTTTAGCTATTCTTCATTATATATTAACAATTGCTATTATATGCTTCATTATATATTGACAAAGGTATTCTTTCTTATATATTGACTAATTTGCTAATTTAAATTAATTTCTGCATGCTATAATTTTTAACATCCCAGCGGATGCCTGATGCCACGGATAGTACTGAAACACATAATTTAATTACTTCCCATTTTAGCTAAGCACATACCACACACTGTGATTGTAACTTTTGTTCTTTGAGGTTTGTCAGCACAACTAACACAAATTTATTTTTTCTTTTCCCAGTTTCACTTGTACCTAGATTATAAACTCATTGAATGTAAGAAATGGATAAATTTATTCTTACCATTGATCTTAGGAAGCTCAGCATACAATTATTTTTTCTTTTCTTATTAAGTTGACATCTTTCAACTTTTCATTTAAAGGAGGCACCATACAGCTTCTCTTTGGCATATCTTAATTGTCAGCATCACTATTCTTGTGCTTTGGGGACAATAAAAAGTAAAATGCAGGTTACTTGAGAAGACTGGAAATGTAGCTTAGTGGTAGAGCACTTGTCTGAAACACATGAGGCCCTGGCTCCGAACCACAGCACGACTCACATACACACAAAGAGGTCGCTTGAACACAAGCACTGTGAGAACACAATGGTCAGTGTAATGACGGAAATAGCTATTAAGCAACTAAGTGCAACTAAGTGTAGACATGCTGGAGAAGGGAATAGTTCATGTTCTGAGCAGGCTGGATCTGGACAGCTCAAGATTTCATTACAGTTCACAAAATGGCCTGCAATTTAAAACTTAGGAATTGCTTATTTCTGGAATTTGCCATGTTATGTTTTTAGGCTGCTAATAACTGAAAGCATGGAATGGGAAACAGAATAAACTACTGCACATATTTATGGAATACAAATTGATGTTATGGTTTTGAATACAAAGCGGAATGACCAAAGCAATGGTTATGTTCTAATTAGATTGAATGCCTTTCCTATTTCTAGTCTTCAAGTGTTTGTAGACTCCCACTTTGCTTTCTAGAAATAAATTCCTTTCCCTCTAGAAAAGCTCATTTTGTAGCCAGAAAGTATTTACAGATGAATTATGTGTGATAACCCCCTTGTCGACTGAAAATAGTATTTATGTAGTAGAACAATTATACTCACATCATTTAAGACTATGTGCACTATTATTTTAGCTGTATTTGTCACTTTGAGCATGCTACATTCAGATGTCAGCAACTTAGTAGAAACATATCTTTTATACATGAATGGTTTTGAATGGTCTTTCAGTCTTTCTCTCTCACACATATGCACACACACACATACACACACAAATGTGCTCTCTCTCTCTTGCTGTTTTCAATATATAAAATATATAAACAGGAGACAAGAACAATTTTTTATGATGATTTTTCATTTGTTAAGAAGCAAAAGATTGAAACATACTTTAGTTTTGATTGAGATAATATGATTTTTACTTAACAAATATAAGTAAATGATACTTGCAAACATTAAGAACCAGAAGGTATCTTTCCAGGTGTAGAATTTGCTGTTTTCATAATTTACCACAACCTTTTTTCAGTTAACTGAAGAAATGTACAATGAACAGCTCCATTTGTGTGGTACTTTACAGTTAGTGGAATTTTCCTCAAATATCATTTTAACTTGATTCTAAATATAGTACATCATGAGATAAACATCCAGGTTTGTTCAGCCAATGTATAGCAGTGGTGGAATGTGAATCCAGCTTCTCAAACTTCAGTTCTCTGCTGTTGCTACTGCTTTATATTACTTTCTTGACTATAAATAAATGTTTCCAGATTCCCATGTATAATTTACTTCCATAGTTTGTATACAAAATTTATTTTCTAGAAAAGATTCTAATGCTAAAATCTTGGTTTTGTCAATTTTGCTTCAGCCACTAATTGGAACTTACTAATTTGTGTTTATACTCTTTGTTATTCTCTTTGCAGAGATCACCACTGACTATACAAAGACAGACTGAAAATATATGTATGGTAGTTTTTGCATACCTGAGTGTTCTCAAATACTCTCTCTATGATTTATGGGTAACCCAGCTAGAATCCAAATGAATAAATGATATATACATATATACATACATACATATATTTTACATATATAAATATATATGTAAAATATATGTATGTATGTATATATATGTGTGTGTGTATGTATAAATCATTGATTTTAATGAAACATGGGTTATCCTGAATTTAAAATTCGGTCATTGGTTTTGTATAGACAACCCTGAATTTTGTAAAATCAGTTTCTCAGAACACTACCTATGAAAGACATGAGTAAGTTTCCTATGTGAAGAGAAGGAATTTCGATATTTGAGTGGTTGTTGCCTTACACAAACTCATACAGATTTATTTACTCCCGGAAATGCACTGGGGACTTTCGAGACACAATGGGCTTTCTTTAGTTATTTAAACATAAAATGTATTTTCACAGAGTTTGTGTCTCATGGGTAACTCACTTACCTTAGATATTTATAAAGGAGCTTTTTTTTCCCCCTGGAGGAGATTTATACAGTTCAATTTGGTCAAGCTAACCCTAAAATGATGATGCTTATTTTGTATTTAATTTTCCAAAATTAATCTTTTCTTCTTTATTTATTTATTTTAAAAAATGATTGTTTGAAAGGTGAACTACAGGAATAGACAAAAGACATGGATTTTGGTATTAAGTGGTCAACATAATTTATGTTTTATTTCATATTCATGTACAATTAAAATTTTAAAATCCATAGCATGTAGATCAACTTAAGTTTTCCTAATGCTGTTAGCATGGCGTTCATCTGGAAAAGGGTCTATGGTGTATTTGGAGATGGAAATTAGGAATGTGAATTATGTCATAGGTGAAAAATTATTTCAAAAGTATTATATGATATATTAGTGTTCTAGGGTTGCAGCAGAAAAATACAATAAGCTTAATGCAGCATAATTGTATTCTGTCACAGATTAGGATGCTAGAAGCTCAAAATGAAGGTGTCCTCAAGACTAAGTTCTTTTTTTTGGCACCAGGGATTGAACTCAGGGGTACTTGACCACTGAGCCACATCCCCAGCCCTATTTTGTGTTTTATTTAGAGACAAGGTTTCACTGAGTTGCTTAGCGCCTCGCCATTGCTGAGGTTGGCTTTGAACTTAGGATTCTCCTGTCTCAGCCTCCCAAAGTGCTGGGATTACAGGCATGAGCCACAGTGCCTGGCTGATGCTAAATTCTTCTGATGGTTTGAAGGAAGAATCATTTCTGGCCTCTTTCAGCTTCTGGTGGTAATATCCACTCCTTGGCCTTTGGAAGCATAACTTGTATTTTTTCTCCTGTTTTCTCATGGCTTTCTTTGTTTCTTCTTATACCTTATAAGAACACCAATCATTTTATATAGGTCCCATCATAAATCCAGAATAATTTTATTTTCATGTCTTTAACTGATATCAAAGATTCCATTTGAAAATAAGATCACATTTTATTTTGCAGGTGGACGTGATTTGGGGAGGATGTCATTGGACCAACTACAAGTGGTATTATTGTAACAGCCTTATGTATAATGTAACACATGAATTTTACATAAAAATCTGGAAGAAATAATCTATTTTGATTTTAATAGATTATAAGTATGTTTTATTTCATGTTTCAATTGCTTTTCAATTTCATAAACACACATAAAGAAAATGTATTACAATCCTAGACAATTAAACAAACAAAAATAGTACACTGGGGTTAGTGTGGATCAGTGACAAACAAATTATAATTTCTTCAAATATAAAACCTGAGGAGGATAAGGTCTTGACATCTTAGTAGGAATGAGAAGAAGGTCTTGAACATGAAGACATGCTCAATTTCTTCTTTAGCTCTGTCACTATGATGTGGGGCCGCAATTAGCTGCCAGGGAAAAAGGATAAGGTTAGAAGCCAGTCTGGAGGCTCCCATGGCAGTAATTCAGCAAATATATATTAGTGATAGTCCAGAGTGGTTTCTCAAGGCTCTGTATCCTGTCCTGCCCCTTCAGTAATTTTATAAAAACAAAATCTTTATTAGGCTTTCAGATGACACATGTTAAAAGGTTGGCTATTTTATTAGGTAACAAAATTAAATTACCATGTAATTTTGGTTGCCTAAATGATGGACATAGAGTATGAATTTAGGTTAAAATAAATGGGTTGCATAAATATAATTTATGGAAACTTTGCTACACATCAGCTGATACTTTAAAGAAAGAAAGAAAAAAAACCCTATACATACATATGTTCATACATACAAATGTAATTTATTGGCTCACAATTTTAGTAGGAGCCAACACTGTGACACCACTGCCAAAATAATAGTCCATTCCAAGGCTGCATTTACAGAGTATAAGGAACTTATCCTAAGGCAGCAAAGAATTTCAGGGAATCATCAAACCTAAAGAGTTTTATTTTTCAATAAGCAAGAAACAGGGACATTTTATAATTTCTTCCATTCTCATCCTGAACAAAATCAACAATGACAGGAATTGTTGTGAAAAATATCTAAGCCTTAATTGTGTTATTTTGAATTTATAGATGGTTTTTATTGTGCTAAACACACGACAGAAGGTATACATATAAACTTAATAAACTATAGTAATTGTGGTGCTCCTGTTTTTGAGAATTTAGAAAATGCAATGCATCTAGAAAGAGAAATTATTGGTTTCTGTGGGCAAATAAACATTTGACATTTCTGACAAATATTTTTGGATTATACACAAATCCTGGATTTCACTAGTTCAACAAATAAAATGAAATTCCCCTCTGATGTTATTTCTAGTTCTACCTCTTAGATAAGACATCAGATAGTTTGTCAAAAATTATATCACAAGAGGCTAAAGCAGCTGTTATTTATGCCAAACTAATCTGTGCAGCCAGTGTCAGTATAAGAAGTTCAAGTCCAAGGGACTTAAGAGGCCTCCCAGCAGCCTGCCTGTCATTGTTAAGGAAAGGAGACTTGGAAATCATCTGCTAAAGGCATAGGAAGGGCTGCTTCCTGGGCTTTGCTTGGTTTTTAATAGTGATTGTGAATATGGCCCAGTCAATGTGGGTTGCTCAACAAACAACCCCAGAGAGGAGTACACTTCATCTAGTATCTAATTTACTATAGGCAAAATAGTAAAAAGTAGATCATGGAGCATCATTGAGAACCATAAGCATTTGCCCCTCTAAGAAAACCCAATACAAAAAAGGTAGAATATATAAAATAAATAGATGAGAGAACCCTATGTATTTTTACCATTGTATTCACAGATGTTTTCCTCAAGCAATTAAATATCATAATAATTAAATTATAGTATGCAAGTTGAAGAGTTAATGTATTTTTCATGAATAGGAAGATTCACCAGTTTCACAAATATTTATTGAGTGGCTGCTATATGCAAGTGACTGTGTCTGGCCTTTGGGAAATATAGAAATGATGACACAAGTTTGCCACAGAAAGGCAACATGAGAGTGTCAGCAAATGTTTGGTGACTGGAATAGAAAACATAATTAAACATAATTGCACCAAGGAAAGAAACAACAGCAGATATATTTTGCCACTAGGGAGGATGTGATAAATCTATGATAGAAGTTCAAAATGAGGATTTTTGAACTCAAAATATGAGTATTATATTTTAACTGGAGGAATCATAGAAAAAATATTACATCATTTCTATTGGGCCTCCACAGATAAATGTGATACTGATAGAAACTGATAATGGGAAAAGGAGGCCAAAATAAAATAAAATCAGAAGCAGGGGAATGACTTCATGGTTAATAATGTGTCTCTTAATGAAGTCTGCATTTTAATGGAGAGAAAAATGAGGAACAAATAAACATATTTAATTTCAAATGAACATAAACATTATGAAGAAAATTAAAATAGGCCAGACAAAGAAAAGTTTAGTGAAAATCAGCAGTGTGGTAGATATTTTATACATGGAAAATGTTACTTAAGAGGAAGTGGTATTTGGGCATAGATTCAATTAAAGTGAATGAACCAGTCATAGGAGCCTTGAAGAAGGACATTCCTGGTAGATAAAAGAAAATGTTCAGAGATCATTAGTAGAAAATAAGTTGAAATGCCATCAGAAACACAATGTCCCTGGAAATAGTGAGATGAACACAGAGAAATAGGGACTCTTTCATAAAGAAGTGACTCTGTCACAGAGGGAAGTGGTATTGAGAAGAAACTAAGATCTCCATTTTGTATGTGTTTACTTTTTAGATGTGTCTAGGTCTATAAAATGTAGATTAAAGTTGGGTAAGAAGATGTAAGATTCCAGTGCCCAACAGAGAGGTCAGAGTTGGAAATATGAAGTTGGTGTACCATATAGGCTGAAGTTTCGAGCTCTGGAGCCAAATGGCCAGAAGGTAAATCCCTGCCATACTGTATTATCTTTGTAAATTTGATCAAGACACCATATTTTTCTGGCACTCAATTTGATTATTTACAAAAATTAATTTTTTTTCTGAGAGTTAATCATTAGAGTTAATTATAACAGTACCTATTGCATAGTTGTTATAACCTTTATTAGTTTGATTGCTATTATTATAGATGAACAGTGAGTAAAACTTTGAGATTAAATGAGAACATCTAAAATTCTGGAAATCTCTGATAGTTAGAGGCTGAGTAAAGATAGAATAGGTGATAAAGGTGAAGCAGGAGAAAAATCAGAAATGTGAGTTGTCTTGACAATACGAATAAAATGTTCCCAGAAGGTAGGACTGATGATTGGAAGTTTGCTGAGAGTGTGAGTAAAATGAGGAGGGAGGCTTGTCCAAGGGGATGGTTCAGTAGGGTATACTCACTATCATCTTATAAATGAGTTAAGTGGCCTACGGGGAATGAAAAGCTGCAGTAGAGTGGTGGAAGGAGAGAATGGGAGGAAAGGCAGTCAGGACAGAGGGTGGAGGTAACTATGAAATTCTGTTCCAATGGGAAGTAAAGAGATGGAACTATAGAGTAACATGGTACCAAAGGATTTGTTTCTTTTCTTTTCAGCTGTGAGCGTCTCTGTGGGCGGCGAGAGATGATAAAATAAACAGCACAAACAGCTTTCTGACTTGGCAGTAGCTAAAGGAATCCAAAGCAGAAGTAGAGGATTAATCTTTTTTTTTTTTTGGTACCAGGGATTAAACTCAGGCTACTCGACCACTGAGCCACATCCCCAGCCCTATTTTGTTTGTAGAGACAGGGTCTCACTGAGTTGCTTAGTGCCTCGTCGTTGCTGAGGCTGGCTTTGAACTCAATTCTCCTGTCTCAGCCTCCCAAAATGTTGGGATTACAGGCATGTGCCACCGCGCCCAGCTGAGGATTAATCTTAAATAGAAAAAATTTGCACAGCAAACTTGTAAACATGGCAGAATATATATAGACTTTGGAAAATTGTTTAGTGGAAAGATGATCTTTGGAAATTGGTTATATTTTCTTATGAAGATAAGAAATAAGACCAACTACTGAACTTTGAATAGGAAATCTTATTAGAATTATAGTTTTTCAAGTAAAATTGAGGTTCAACGTAGTCCTATATCTTTCCAGGATATTTCTACACTATTATAAAATGTCTAGGTAGGATAAACAGAAGAATTGACAGGTTTATAAGGTATTAAGACAAATATTTACAAGGTATTAAGACAAATATGCCCCATACTTTAGTGAGAGTGTGGATTTAAAAAGGTGAGTAGAGACTAAAGGAAAGATAGGGTATCATTGACAGTTATATCCTTGATATGGATGCAATTATGCACAGATGGAATGTAGAAACCAATTAGAAGTGAAGTACATAAAGTATATTCAGGCATGCCCTTATTTAGGAATGGTCTGAGAAAACAAAACAGAAGAAAGGTGAAGAGTGGTCAGAACTAGAACACAGAATCAGATGAAGTAATATGTCAAGAAGAAATTTTCAATGAGATAAGTGATATGTCTAGTTTGAGAGGTGGCTAGAATGGTAAGAATTTTCAAGAGGGCATTTGGTTATTACTGTCTTAAATAAGCCAGTATCTCATAGGAAAAGTCTTGAAAATTATCAAAGTAAGTCCTATCAGCAGGATAGTTGTTAGAGTTCAAAAAAACACTCCTTGAAAATACTAGTTTAGGAGATTTTGTGGGCACATAAAGAACTAATGAATGCTGAGAGTCATTAATTAATGTGTCTAATGGTTCTAAGATCTCAGTGAATTGTCACAAAATGTGCATAGCAAAAGAAAAATAAGTGAATGGAAAAACAAACACAGAATATTTGGGGTTACCATGTAAGTATCACATTCAAATTTGTTCAGTAGTTAGATAGCTGGGAATAAAATAAATCAGGTAGTGTTCATAGGTAAAAATGTCTTCTATCCTCTGTATTACAGGTTCATTACCATGAAGGATTTTCTCTATTTTTTATCTTCCATAGATGGAATTCTGTGCCAATAAGGACAGTTGTGATGTGGACTGTCTAAGGGTAAAGTTAAAGGATGAGAAAAACAAATGATCTGCCTTTCAGGAAAGGAGCTCTTTGAGACAAGATCATTGTTATTCAGACTTAAAAAGAAAAGGACACATTAATGTTGGGTTAAATCTACTTAGGTAGTTCAGGAAAACATAAAATCATGAAAACATTAAAAATGCCAGTAAATTGATAATAAGTGCTGATTTCAGCTAGTTCAACCTTATAAATTATTTCCTGAAAAACTTCTATGATAAAAGCTGCATCTTAAAATTAAATTATACATAGTCAGATGAAGGAAAATGAGAGAGGTATCATTTGTCAGATAGATATTATTAAGTGCCTGCCTATAAGAAAGCATGATGATATAAAAAATTTATCCCAAAGAAAATTGTTAATGGATTGTCATAAGGTGATTTGAGCTCTTCTCTGCAAAGCCCTGAGAGCCATGGCTATGTGCTAGCTTTTAACTTTTATGTCCTCCACTAACTCTCCTACAGGATGGATATGTCAGATACAAAGTATCTTCTTAAAAAAAATTCAGACTGTTGTAACATGACTTCCTGGAGTCCTGCTGGAAATTTTTTAATAGACTTTATTTTTTAGAATAGTTTTAAATTCACTGAAAATGCCATGAATTTTTAGGGAGCAGATTTGCAACTTACAAACAGTCAGTAATATGTAATCATAGCTGGGTTATTTTTGTGTTTGTGTGGGAAAGCAATAAACAGATATGTAAAACTAACTCATGCCATTTGCAAAGTGAATAAAAATATTTTTATAAAATGATTTCAAGGGAAGGAATAAGGTTTTGTGATTAAAGTATAATACTTTAAATAACTTTCAATCTGTTATGAGATTCTTAAATTACCATTTTCTTAAGACTCCCTCAAGTTTAAATGAAAACTTAACCAGGTGTGATTTCCCTTTCAGTCTTTTGGTCTCACCAGCAGAGTGGGGGTTACTGGGTTTGGGGAGGCTTTAGGGCAAAAGAGAATGAGAAAGGTCCTTTTCTAACTTCAGAGATTAGTATTGCTTAAGGGAAGAAAAAAATAAAAGTAAAGAACTTTACTTATTTAATTATTAAAATATCTATTCACCTTTACATTATTCTTCAAACCACAAAAAAATTGCTAGGCCATTAAATCTGTCTAATTCCCTTTCCCCAGTAAACCTTCTTTTATTAATATTGCTATGGTTTTTCTAGTTACTAAAATCATAGAGCATTGCATAGTGTTTATCTTATTCAGAATATAGAAGGATATAATATTTAATTTCTCTTTTTATGTTGTTTATGTTTAAATATTTATCTCTCCTATGTTCTTCTCTTTTCATGATATTATATTCTTCTGTTACCCTTACTACTTTCTTTCAATATTTTTCCTTCTTTTGTATATACTTTCCCATTGGCCCACCTCATAAAATATACTGCATCCCAACAGTTATTTGTATCCTAAACAAATATATTTTGATCTAGAGACTAAAACACAGTTCCAGTCATTTAACCCTTTTGACAGTGTCCCATGTTATTCCCTGGGAGCTGTTTTAAAATAAATCCTTCTTCTTTATTGTGCCCCTATGTTATTTCTCTCTTCTGTTCTTTAGTTCAGCACATTTAATCCTAACCCAGAGTCAAACTTGACTCTTCACCTTCCCTTCTTCCTTTCTTGTCTCTGCAATCCAATCCACCCCAAATCTTCCAGATTTTATAGCAGAAGATATTTCTGCTTGCCTCTTTGCTCACTCAAGTATGATCATTCTATTATTTCCAACGTCTTCCAAAATGGGAGGTATTAACATTCAAATGGAGCCAAGTCCAGACTAGTGACAGACCCCTATTTATTAGTAAGCACATGGTCCCTGTGCATGGTCAGTAACGATATTTTCTTATTTCTCATCATTTGTGACAATATGATATTCCTTGCTTTGTGTTCCTTTACTGTTGACACAGCTAGAAGGAGACACACAACAACTTGATTTTGGTTTATATTAAAAGGAATTTAGGACACATATAAAGCAAAACTAAACTCAATTTTTCTCCCCAGTTCTGTCCATCTCCCTGTCTTTCCTTTTTAGGGAATGACACCACCAATCATAGAGTTGCTCATGTGTATCTGAGCTTCCTTCTTACTCCCCCAAGTCTAATTCACCGCATGGAATATTCTTCTTTAATGTATGTTAAATCAGTTAATTTATTTCTGGCTCTGTTTCCACAAACTTTAAATGATCTTTTCTAATTTGTGCTGATAGCCTTTCAACAGTTCTCTTTGCCTTAACTCTGACCATGCTCCATTCCATTCTCCATATAACACTAATACATTAAAAAATGAAATTACATCATGTACTGATTAAAATGAAAAAAAAATACATATGAGAGGGAGAGAGGAGTGACATGTATTTTCTTTTATTTCTGCTTGTAAAGGCACCAATGTTTGTCTTTCATTAAACTATATCTCTTTCTTCCAGAACCTTGCTATACAGAGAGAATAACAATTCATATATGCTAACATTATTTTCCCTAAAGCTATGAGTCATTGTGTCTGACTTTGAAGCAATTCTGATTTACAATGTATCAAATATCTTGCCAGAACATCACACAGATACCTGCTTTTCTAGCCTGCTCTATCTGTTACCTCACTGTCCACCACTGGGCTGCTAAACCAGTGCCATACCTATTGTCCTTTGTAATGACAACAACTGACTTCAAGATTCAATATTTTAGTGAAAATGGCATTAATTTTTGTAATGATTAGACTCAACATATATAATGATGCAAATAACAATGAAGTTTATTTCCCAAACAACATAAATTTCAAGGAAGGAGTTTCTAATTGTGGGGATTTCTTCTATTGTTTCAAGGACTCTGATTTTTTTCCCCTACTTTGAGAATTTTTCATTCTTTGAGAAGTTATCTTCTGCAACTAGATAGCATGAGGAGCAAGAGACATAGAATTGTGCCTCCTACTTAATAGATTTGACCTAGCAAAAGATACCATGATTTCAACTCGGTCCATTGGAGAAAACTCAGTCATGCGATCCACCACTGTAAGCATGTCTGAGAATCGTACAGTGATCTGTGAATTATGGGGCAAGGGTTAAAAAAAGCAAAAAATAAAAATTGTTTGAAAAAGCTAGAAATTACAAAAGCAAGGAGATAAAATGAATACTCTAAATAACAAAAATAGAACTTTGTAATTTTCAATGTTTTGTAGAGTACAAATTCACTCATGATGACTAATATAATTTTAAAGTCAAGAAAAGAAAGAAAGTAAAACATGAAAATAAGGGACAAATATAAATCATGAACTATAATAAATTAAGTATAAATATAGCATTAGTTATGTTAAATATAAATGCACACAATTATTCAACTAAAAGTCAAAGAATATAAGACTGGATTTAAATAAACATACACAGTAACCAAATTATAAACAGTTTAAAATAGACATGAAAACTTAGAATACAGAATATTTGAAAGCAAAATAATATTAAAAATAGTATAAGATTTTAACAAGTGACAGCTGTCAAATCTATTGGAACATTAAGGAAACAAAAGAATATAGCAAAATCATATAAAGAGATATGAAAACTTATGGTATAATATATATGATTCTCTATACATTTAAACTTGTAACCATACAGAGACATTAGTGTGTTAATCACTTTTGGGCTCTGGTAACAAAATCCTTGAGTAAATCAATTTATAATGAGAAAAGGTTTATTCTGGCTATGGTTTGAAAGTTTCAGTCAATGACTGATTAGATTTATTACTTTAGGCCTGTACCAAGGCAGCACATCATGGCGGATAGATGCTTCCCAAAAAAGTCAAACTGAGGACTAAACTTTTAATACATGGGAATTCAGCAGATATTGAGATCCAAACTTTATCAAATAAGAAACTATAAATATATAATGCAGTTCGAGAATCCTTTATCTAAAATGCTCTAAACTGGATGCACTTTGATTTTCAGATTTCAATATATTTGAATGCACATAAAAATATAGTTGGGATGGGTCTCAAGTCTAAACATGAAATTCAGTTATTTCCCATATACACATAACCTGAAGGTAATTTTACACAATGACTTTAGTGTCTCTGCATTTTAATTGCAGCCTATCAGATGCATTTAGACTTAAGATATCAGAGTTTCAATTTTTGTTTTGGATGCCAGACCTGTGTTAAAACAGTCCTATACAAACTTGACTTTCAGGAAAAATATAAAATAATATACTCAAGAAGAGAAGAATACTCATTTTTACAAGTCTACATAGAGTATTAAAAAGGGATCATATAAAGCAAATCTCAAATAATTTCAAAGGATTAAAATGATAAAGTATTGTTTTAATCATCCTTTTTTTTTTTTTGTCACTGTACCCAAATACCCAGGAAGGACAACTTAGAGGAAGAAAGGGTCATGTGGGGTTCATAGTATCCAATGCTTTAGCTCATAGGAAATATGATTGAGAGATGTTATTTTCAAAGGGCCCAAACAGCTCCACCATTTTGGCCTTGGATGTGTGGGCACTCTTTTATACTGGATTTATCTATAATCATCAAGTTCTTTTGGCAGACAGTCTATGTTACTGGCATCTCTTAATTCCTGGGGTCTTCATTCCCTGGAAATTTTCATGACCTACTAACTCAAGCATCCTGCCTTCTTCCAAACCCCATGGATGGTGACATCATCTTTACTAGATAAATACCTGAGTCTTCTGGAATCACAGCTGCAGTGACCTCTGTGTGCCTGCATGTCTCAGCATGGTAAACCAAATTCCCTGTGCAAGGAAAATGTCCATGATCTAATCTTGCAAATTCCAGAGATGCCATGAGACATCTTTAATAATGTCTTTGTGCAGATAACTTAATTTATAATGTCTTCAACAAGCACAACTTCCTTGGCCCCAGTTTTACATGCACTTTTCTGGCCAAATTGAAAGTTTTCAAGTCTATCTGCTCCTGATTATCACAGTAAACCTAGCTAAAAGGCCACCCCCTGAATGCTGTGCTGCCTTGAAATTTCCTCCACTAGATTAATTAGTACATTACCATTAAATTCAACTTCAGAAAAAGTCTGAGGACATGGGCAAAATATAGCTAAGTTCTTTGCCATAATATAATGAGTGGCTTCTACTAAACCCAAGGCCAACATTACCCTAAATGGAGAAAAATTGGAAGCATTCCCTCTAAAAACTGGAACAAGACAGTGATGTCGTCTTTCACCACTGCTATTCAACATAGTCCTTGAAACACTAGCCAGAGCAATTAGACAGATGAAAGAAATTAAAAGGATATGAATAGGAAAAGAAGAACTCAAACTATCATTATTTGCCAACGACATGATTCAATACTTGGAGGATCAAAAAAATTCCACCAGAAATCTAGAATTAATAAATGAATTCAGGAAAGTACCAGGATATAAAATAAACAGCCATAAATCAATTGCATTTCTATACATTAGTGATAAACTCTCTGAAAGAGAAATTAGGAAAACTATCCCACTCACAATAGCCTCAAAAAAAAAAAAAAAAAAACACCTACTTCAATTCCCAATAGAGTCTTCATTTCCCTCTGAAACTTCATGAGAAGTCTCCATTCCTAGCAGCATTCTGGTCTTCTGAGCTCCCACCAGAATTGCTCATTAAGCTCCACTTACTACATTCTAAAATATTTTTAGCCTGTACCACTAAACATTTTTTATAATTTCTCCTACAAACAAAGCAGCAGGTGCTTCTGAACTACATGGTCAGGTTATTTACAGCAAGGATCCCAATTGTTGGTACCAATATCTCCATTAGTCATGGTTATCTAGAGGAACAGATCCATAGGGAGTTTACTAGATTGAATTATATTACCAGAAGCCAGATAGTCTGTTATCTGCAGAATGGAGAGCTAAGGAACCAGTAACTGCTCAGTCCATGAAGCTGAAGCCTCATAAAAAGAGGGATGAATGATGCTGTCCCAGACTGTGACTGGAATCCTGGGAACTTCCTGGAGAGTAGCTAGTTAGAGACCACTTTGGAAGAATGAAGGAACTAGACTCCAATGTCTCTAAGAGATCACAACAACAATTCATGTACCCACTGAAGAGGGAGAAAATGGTGCCTGCATGCAGGTTGGCTTGCTTCATCCTTTAACCCCAACTCCAGGTCCCATGACATTCAGGGTGAGTCTATCCACTTTAGTTTGCTATCCTATGTGTCAATAATCTCTGGAAATATCCTCATAGATGTAAACAAAAAAATCTTAATCCAATCAAGTTGGCAATCCATATTAACTATCATTAACTATTTTTGATATTATTGTAATTTGTACATATAAGTGGCAAAATCAAAGTAGAAAATACCAATATACTTAGACATTTTATTTTGAAATTAAATTGTAAATAACTCATAAGACAATGATACAATCACAATTGGATATAGAAAATATTATGTACTTAATTATAAAATAAAAACTTGAAAATATTTTAAACTCTATTAAGTGAAATTTTCATACTTGATAGAATTAAAAAATTAAGCCTGAAAATTTAGTAATATAAGCATTTTAGTTCATGAAACAATAATAATAATCATCATCAACATAAACCTTCAAAAACAATGTGAAGTAATAGAATAATGAGAAAAAATAATCAAATAAAAAAATACACTGAAGTATTTCAATAGCCAGTAATTAAATTTTGAAAGATGGTGTTGATAAACATGTGGCAAGAGTAATGATAATAAAGATAAAATGAACAAATAATCAATATTTGAAACTAAAAAGGAAATGTCTTCACAAATGATAAAAATAAAAAAGAGTAAAGTACATGTAAATTTATCCCAATATTAGAAACATCCTTCTTAGATTTTATTGAATTTGAATCTACCAAAACTTATATAGAAAAAGAAAGCATAAATAATACAATTACCATCAGATAAATTGAATCAGCAATTTAAAATATTTTCAAAGAAAATAATCCCTAAATAGCTTTGTTTAACTAAAATGGATATCTTAATTAAATGATTAAGCAAGAATTAATTCTCACCTTTCACAAATTTCTCCCAAAGTATCTATGAGTTCTTCTAGGAGGCTAGCATACCCTTGATTCCAAAATCTTAAAATGGCAGGAAAATTTTAAAAATGAAAGACAAAAATTGACCACTATTTTCAGTTAACATAGATTTTAAAAAAATCAAAATTTACTAAAATACCAAACTTAACAATTTTTGAGTATTATAAATAAAAAGGCACATTTTCAAAAATATTATTTTAGTTGTAGATGCACATAGTATCTTTATTTAGTTATTTATTTTTACATGGTGCGGAGGATTGACCCCAGTGCCTCACATGTGCAAGGCAAAAGTGCTCTGCCACTGAGCTACAGCCCCAGCCCCACAAAGACACATCTTGATCAAATGGATTTTATCAGAGAAATAAAATTATAATTTTACTTAAAAAATCAAACAATGGAATTTTCCACATTATCATATTAAAAGATGAAATTGTGGGGTCTTCAAGATAGCAGAATAGAGGAGATTGCTTTCCTGGTTGCTCCATGGCATGAAACCAAGAAAGCAGACAGGCAGCTTTTTCAAAAGGTAGGTAAATAACAAAAAGGTGGGGGGACTTTATTGGAATTTAAACTTGGACATTTAAAGCACATCAGGGATTTAGCAATTTGGATATAATAAAATAAGGAATAAATCCCCAGCTGAACAGCCTTGGCTGCAGCCACGCCAGAAGCTCCACAGAGCTGTCCCTCCACGAGCAAAGTAGAGGGATAAGGGAATTAAAGGAACGCATATTTGGGGGGAGGTCTAAGGCATGTCTGGGAACAGAGCATTTAGAGACCAAGGACATTGCAGAGCATTTAGAGACCAAGGACATTGCCCAACAAACCTGAAAGGCATACTGCAAAATATCCTTATGTGGGAAAGAAGCTGGCATCTCTTCAGGCAGCATGAAGAGGACAAAGGAAGGAAGGATTTCGCAGCCACTGTGTGGGTGCCAACAACTGAGGGAGCTGATTCCTGGCAAACTTGAGTTTGGCCCTAAATGCAGGCCCAGTAAACACATACTGCATGACATAGAGTATGCTTAAGTGACTAGGAGAAATTCAAATCAGGAGAGAGTTTTAAATAGGGGACAACTGGTCCTGGAAACCCACCCAGCTCTACCCTTTACCCTCCAATCCAGCTGCTTGCAGGACCAGCTGCAAAATACATGTTTGGCCAAGAACTCGAAAGAGCAGGGGTGGAAGAGATTATTTGGAGACTAAACCTGAGGCTAGGAAATATGGGGTCCACAGGTGATGCAGGAGACTAAGAATTAGCTCCCCTACTACATTAGTGGAACCCAGGGGAGATCCCTGGGGTACAATCTTCCAGCATGGACCAAGAATTACTGGGCCCTGAAGGTGTGCTGATTTAAAATCTCCAGAAAAACTGGCATTCAGTGAAGATCCTGGAGCCCACCAAAACCTGAACCCTGCCTTCAGGAATTCTGCCTATGGGATTACTTCTCTAACTCCAGCAATCCAGAGTGGAGAACCATGCTCCTCATTTAAAACTACTGAAAAGAGAAGATGAGTATCTTTTTAATTCCAGTGGGAAGAATTCTTCATCAAGATTTTTTCTTTATTCTTTTTTAAAAAATTCTTTTCTCTGTTTAATTGCAACCATAATGGTATATGAATATTTATACATGTTCTTAATTTTTTCTCATTTCTAGCATTTTTTGAAGCCAATTATTTTTCCATGGATGAGTTTTTTGAGGACTAGGATGGATGTTTGATTAGTATATTTTTGTTTTGTTTTTATTCTTTTATTTTTATTTTTTCTTAATTTTTTACTTTATATATATATTTTCTCTTAACTATGTTTCCGTTGATTCTCTTTTCTTCCACTAACAGCCAATCTCTATTGTTCTCTCTTTCACTCTTACTTTAATTTTTTACTTCTACCTTCTTTCCTCCTACTTCATAATCATTATATCCTATATCACTTCTGTTCTCTCCCTGTACACCATTTATTTAACGCTCTATATTGTTTGCATTCCTTTTTGTTACCACTTCTCTCCCCCTAAACAGTAAGGTAGTGGAAATCTTCAGGGACATGATAAGTTCACAGGGTAGAAATTTTGCTGCCTTAGATCTACACAATTAGATAGGTAAACACACAAACAATATGAAAACACAAGGGAACAAATTACCTAAATAAACCAAGATACTCCAATAACAGAATATATCAACACCTCAGTGGAAGAAATGTCAGAGAAGGAGTTTAGAATGTACATAGTTAAAGTAATCTGTGACGTAAAAGATGGTATTGGGAGTGAAATCAGAGGGAAAATACAGGAAAGTAAAAAATATAAAGAGACAGAAATTCTGAAAACAAACAAACAAACAAAAAAACCAAGAAGAAATCCTCAAAATGAAGGCATCAATAAACCACATTAAAAATTCAATTGAAAGGATCACCAGTAAATTAGATCACTTGGAAGATAGAATTTTAGACAATAAAGACAAAATATATAATCTTGAAAACAAAGTTGACCATGGAGAAAGATGTAAACAGACCATGAACAGAACTTGCAAGAAATATAGGATAACCTGAAATTTAAGATTTGTCAGGATAGATGAAGGCTTAGAGATACAAATGAAAGGAATGCATGATCTTTTCAATGCAACAATACTAGAAAATTTCTCAAACCTAAAGAATGAAATGGAAAATCAAATGCAGGAGTTTTATAGGACACCAAATACCCAAAATTACAACAGACACAAACCAAGGCACATTATAATGAAAATGCCTAACATACAGAATAAAGATAGAATTTTAAAGACTTCCAGAGAACAATGCCAGGTAATGTTGAGAGGGAAACTGATCTGGACCTCAGCTGATCTCTCAACTCACATCCTAAAAACTAGGAGGTCTTGGAATAGTATATACCAAGCTCTGGAAGAAAATGGATGCCAACCTAGAATACTGTACCCAGCACAATTAAACTTCAGAATTGATGATGATATAAAAACCTTATATGATAAACAAGAGTTAAAAGAATTTACAACCAGAAAGGATACACTATAAAATATACTTGATAAGGTATTTCTTGAAGAAGAAATAAAAAATAAAAGTGAAAACCAGCAAAGTGAGGAACTACACTAAAAGAACAGTCATTAAATGAAAAGACTTATTCAAATTAAAAGCCAGAAATAAATTGAAATGACAGGGAATAAAAACCATATCTCAATAATAACATTGCATTTAAATGGCCTAAACTAATCAATCAAAATATATAGACAGGCAGATTGTATTAAAAAACCAGACACAACAATATGCTGTTTCTAAGAGCCTCACCTCACAGGGAAACATATGTCAAAATACATTCTACTACCATGTATAACAAAAAAGTTAAAATTTCATAATCTCTAATAACAATACATTTGCTAAAATTTAATATCATTTTATAACTTTAAAAATAGCTACTTACTAACTAGGAATAAGGTGTACAATTTATGGGATAATAGAAATAGAAAATATCTTGTCTAGCAAAATGAGATAACAAAAATATTGCAACAAACAAAATGCTTAAATATACAACTTTTATATAAAATCATGAGTAAAGAAAACGTATTTTGTTACCTATCCTATAAAACTAAGCAAGAGAATTTTATAAGGATTAGAAAGAAAGAAAACTGTCATTTGTGGGTAATTATAAACATTAAAACTTTAATATGCAACTATTGGAATTCATAAAAGCAAATAAGTATAAAACCAATTGTGTTTCTTTATATAAATAACAATTAAAATTAATATTAATATTTTTAATAATTTAGAATAGCTATATAATATTAAATATATGGAAATAACTAATAAGATATGTGCTAAAATATATAAATTATTTCATTTCACAATTGCTAAATTTCCCAATAGATTAGAATTTCTCTCATAAAAAATTTAATCACAATGCAAATATTATGTGCATTCCTGCCACTTATTCTGTCTCACTCAATTTTTTGTTCTTTTCACTTTAGTTCAGATACACCAATAATTTTAAGTTCTCTAATTATTTCTTCCTTTGAATCTTGTACTCATGCCCTATACTCTGCCTGAAATGATGTTCCTTCCCATGACTGTTATCTACTCATCTTTAGGCATCAATTAAAATATCACTTTACAAAATATTTCCCCCTATTTCCCTTTGTAAGACAGATGAACTACCATTATAGTATCTATTCTATCCTAAACCTGTTATTTTATCCTTCATAACATATTTCACACCTTACAACTCTATTTTCATTTAGTTTTTTGTTTTTTGTGTTTTTTTTTGCTATATCTTCTATTACAACTTAATCTTCATGAAATGGAGAAGGCACAATGTGTTACTCACTACTATGTTCCCAATACTTAGAATGTTTCCTGAAACCTAGAAAGCATTCAATAAATATATTTTAAGCAAATACATATGAGGCTAAATAATATAATACCCCAGGTTTATGATTGCTTCATCAACAACTTTTATTATTTTCATACAGTATTTATTCCTATTTTGACATTGTGTTATTAATCAACACTCCTTAGAAATGTAGGATTTGATAATCTCTGTGCCTTTTGTGTAATACCATCAAATACTTCAAAGAAATCACATCTAGATTTATGACTAGTTTCAACCAATTTTGCTTAATTTGTTTACTTTTTGAAGTATTTCAAATCATTTGATTTATAATTATGCCAAAAATATTTGCCCAAATTCACTGTCTAGAACAATAACTAATTAAGTTTTTAAAAGACTAATTTAGCTGCTACTTCATTGGAATGAGCTTCCTCCCTCTGTGGACATTTGCATTACTTTGAAATAATAAATTCACTATGCACTATGATTTTCAAGGCCATGCATTGTCCAGCCCCTGCTCAGCTTTCTCGTCTCACTTATTGGTACTCATTTCCATAAAATCCCACAACACTGAACTGTTTTAAGTTCTTAAAATTGCAAAATTCTGGGATCACAGTGATTTTGCAAATATCGTCCCTCTTTCACACCTTCCTTGCCTTTCACTCCTTTTATAAATTTCATCATAAAGATCTTTTACCTCAGAATACCTTCTTTGATTCCCTAAGACCTGCTTAGAAGACTGCCTATATAGATAATAATCTTATCATAGTACTTGCTATACTTTAGTTGTGTTTTACCTGTCTGTATTCACTAATCACTATAGAAATTGGTTGTATTGATGTATTCTCAGAGTTTAGCTAAGAATTTGACTCACATAGTAGACTGTTACGATTTGGATATGAAGTGTCCCCTAAGATTAGGTTTTAGGCAATGTAGGAATGTTCAGAGATGAAATGATTAGATTATGATAGCTATAACCTCATAGGTACATTAATCCATTTGATGAATTAAAAATTTGAATAGACTACTGAGTTTTAACTGTAGCCTGGTGAAGCATGACTAGAGGATATGTGTGGGTCATGGGGTGCATATCCTTGGGGATTACATTTTGTCCCTGGCTCCTGTTGCACTTTCTCTGCTTCCTGGCTGCTATAGGTTGAGCATCTTTGCACTGCCATGTTCTTCTACTGAGATGTTCTGCCTCACCTTAGGCCCAGAACAATGGAATTGCCTGACCATGAACCTCTGAACTTTTCCTCCTCTAAGTTGTTCTTGTCAGGTATTTTGGTTACTGCAATAGAGAATTGACTAGTGTATAGACATCTTTTTCCAGAGGGAGAAAGAAAGAAGGAAGGAAGGAAGGAAGGAAGGAAGGAAGGAAGGAAGGAAGGAAGGAGGGAGGGAGGGAGAGAAGGAGGGGGGGAGAGGAAATGAAAGAAGAGAAGGGAAGAGAAGAGTGAGTGGGTAGGGAGGAAACATGGAGGGAGTAAAAGGATGCAGAAAGGAAGACTGGTAGGAAGGAGGAAAGAAAAAAGGAAAAAAGAAAGGAAGTTTAAGCAGGCATTAGGGCAGTGTTTAGCAAACTTTCTGTAAAGGTCAAATAGTTAAGTATTTTGGGCTTTTGGGGTCACAAAATATCTGTCCCTACTACTCAGCTCTGTCATTGTAGCACTCAAATGTGCTGTGCACCATGTTACAATATAATCCGACTTACAAAATATGTAGCAGGATTTGGCATAAGAACTATAGTTGTCTGGCCACTACATTATTTATACTGTTTGAATTAATTATAGCAACAATGTTTTGTGACCACTGTGGACCCCCCCCAAAAAAAAATGGTACATAGTTTTTCCGAAGATGCAAAACTAAAAGTCCTTGGTCTGCATAATGCCACAGAGAAGGGACAATGTGTGAGTCAGAATAAAATGAAATATCTACTTTTGTTATCCCTTGCTCTAAACTAAAAGCTGCAGGTTAAAAGAGTCTGCTAGTGTTCTTCCACCTAATATTTAAGCTTAATTCTTATTGACTGAAAGATTTCAAGTTCTTAACCATTGTGATGTGAAGATTTTATTGAATTAGTCTCATTTTCCTAAATTTTCGGCTACTTCAGAAAACTGTTGATCTGGAAAAAACTTTTGTGGTAATCCCCAAATATAGTTTTTCTCCTATTGTTTTTCCTTTGGATCTCAATACAAAATACCAGCAAAATTAACAATTTAATTAAGAAGGGAAAGCAGTCCACTAATAAATGTTGCTTACCTTTTAGATTTGTACAAAATAAAGCTGTATTATCTGTATTATCTGGTATCTAGGAAGATGAAGATGTATGACAAAAGAACATATTTTAAGAATCTTATGGATAAGCACAGAGATATTTTTGAGATCAGATTGCAGGCAAAGGGTGGATTCATGTATCTATGTTAATTAATAAAAGGAATATTGAAATAAACATCAAATAATAATGCAGAACAGTATCAAAATAAAATTTCTGCTAAGCATATCACTATCAGTAGTACTCAATCTATCTTGAGTTTTGTGGACACAGCATTCTTCTCTTGGTGAAAGTGAAGTGGTTATGTTGGAGTCCATAACTCAATATCCCACAGTAGACAACAGGATCCTGGCAGTGCTGGATTTGAGTCACCAAACTACTTCGGGCCTTTCTGCCCTATTATAATATTTAGGACTTAGAACAAATATTTTTGTCTAAATCTTCCCTAATCTGCAAACGAAGAACAACTACAAGTTATTATGTCCAAATGTTGTTTGGACTTATTCCACTTATTCCAACCCACTTATTCCAACATTTTCTAACTATATTTAAAAAATACTAGTAGTTGATTTTTCTATCAGTTTTATTTGGCTAAGTCACTAATGACATAAGCTTCTAATAGGTGTAAGCTGAGTCTTAGGAGCAAAAGTTTACAAATGGAAATAATAATATCATCAGTAAAAAAATGAGATGCTAGCCTGTGACCACATCATTACCACCTTATAGTGAAGGAATGAACAACCCCAGGAACAAAGAGAGAGAGCTGAGGGCTGGGACACTGCATATTCTTTCGTGACTAATGAAGGACTAAATTAAGAGTAAAGCCTGTGTTGAGGAGAAAGTGAGGTTAGGGAGTACCAACAGCAAGGTTATTGAAAGGCTAATGACAAGGCTGTCTTAGCTAGGCAAAGATACATAAACAATACAGACAAAAAGAAATTAGTGTAACAAAATTCTACAGTATACTCCTGAATGTGAGAAGACCTTGATCTCACATTTGGTGGGTAGTGCACCATAAAATGCAGCTTGCTTTAAAGAGGCTTGTTTGTAGTCCTGACATTTCTACTAATTGTATGGGTTTATTTATATAACTGATTGTGATTCAATGTAAATACATTGTCTTGAGTACTATTAACTCAAGAAAGTTGAACTAGATAATGTAAATATAATCATGTTTTTAATCCATATCAAATGCCTTATAAGCACTTTACAGGCGTTATCTACTTTAATTTGTGAAGGAGTATGTACCTTAATTATTCCCATTATTTTCACTGAACATACTGAGAGTTATGAAGCTGAATTGCCTTACTTCAGACCACACTGCTAGTATTGAAGCCTAGGTATTTCTGACTACCAAGCTCCAATCTTTTTTTGTTTTTTATTCTTATTTATTTTTTTGGTATGGGAGATTGAATCCAGGGTGCTTAAGCACTGAGCAACAGCCCCAACCCTTTTTTATATTTGCATTTAGAGACAGAGTCTCACTTAGGGCCTTGCTAAATTGCTGAGGCTCCTTTGAACTCATGATCCTCCTACATCAATCTCCCTAGCCACTGGGATTATAGGCGTACACCACCGTGTCTGGCAAGCCTCAAATCTTAACACCATACTCTGTTACTTTATGTGGTTCATTATTTCATGCATGTTGCCACTTTAGCAATTTACATATTTCATGAGAATTTTGTGGCTGTTATTATAGTTAGAGGGATAAAAGGAGAAAAAATCTGATCAAAACAATTGAGCAATTTCACAGGCTGATATCATGAATAATGCCAGGTGAGAATTTGTCTATCTATCATAAATGGCTATATCTGACTATCATAAATAGCTATCATAAATGGCTGATTCTCTATTAGGCAAAATATTATATTAAATAGTTCTGGAAAAATCCTATTAAAAAGTTAGTTACTCATTAAAGGGCCATGTTTTTGTTTTCTCTTCTTTTTTTCTTTATCCTACTCCTCTTTTTAAGCAAACTGTCCCACTAAACTTACCATTCCTCCAAAACATGAAACTAACTAAGCCTTTTTGAGCAATTTTAAACATTTTTACAAATGAATGGACATAGCAGTATGTCATGAAGTCTTGCCAGTTTACAATGCCTACATAACTCCACAATAATATATTTCTTTATTTAAAAGCTATTTTATTGCTTCTTTACAATTTTCAACATGCATTTCTCTTCCCATTATAAAAAGCAGTAATGTGAGGAGAGAGGTGTCAGCTGAAGCACAGATTGTAAAGGTTCCAATTTCCAGTGCACATAACAAACCATACTGATCACAACTTTGTGTGGGGAAAATGCTCTGTAAAATTATTTTTTTTGCGTGTGTTTAAATATTATTCACAATGGAGAAATCATTTCTATAGAAATGCTTTAAAATAATATGGCTGGCTGTTACCATGTGAATGCATTATTCTTTTTAACATAGCTTTTTATAATCACATATACTCTTTATCCTTTTTCATTTCAGTTCTATCTTGGTAAAAAATGAACAAAATAGAAAATTCAGTATAATTTTTACCTTTTGCATTAGTGAGAGAACAATGGCAAGTGACTTTGAACTGCTCTTCCATCTGGCATTTCCGTTACTGTTTAGATTAATAGGTACAATAGGAGTTGAAATTTTCTGGGCCAGAGTTTAATGGTGCTCAGCACTGCTCCTTTCTGAAAGGACCCATCCACCTGTGGACAAAGCCTTCTGTCTGTTACCATGGCCCTGACTGAAGTGACGGATGAGCATGTGAGGCTGTTTTAAGTGGCAAAAAGGAAGGACTTAGATTCCAGTTAACTACACTGTCTCTTTCTGATACGAATTATGCCAGCTGAGATAATCAATAACTTATCAGGCTGCCGAGAGCCCATTAGCATGTGCTTAACATGCTAGTGTTCACAGCAGTATTCTTCAGTGTGGGAAGTGGCCCTTTGGTATAACACACTTCAGTAGTTCAAGCTCAATAATAATAACTCTTGTTTAACAAGATATTAGATTGACTCTTATAAATTAGAAGATTGTTTTCATGATCTGTGTAATCTACTCTATTAATAAAAATAGAACTGAAGGCTTTTGGCACAATTCATTTCTCACTTCCACTTACAAGTGGGCTCTAAATATAAAGAATCAGGCTTACCCAATTAATCACAGCACTGAACAACAGGTCTACCTGAAGAGAATGTACAACCACTGCTACTAGAAAGTCTAATTCAAACCTTAGGGCTGAATTATTGACCTTTTACAACACAGATGTTATTGTCCCCTAATAGCAAAACAAAATCTTAGTTTTTAGAAAAAATAATTTCAGAAATAAAACTAAAATTTTTTGATCATTTTGAAGAAAATTGGATGCTATACTCTCACATTTTAATATGGAAAATAAAATGGTAAGAAACAAAAAAAAAGAGTACAATTGAAAATGTTTAAGATTAAAAGATCTTCGTTTGCATCTTCCAAGTGACAGAGACAAGGGTTTGCATCTGGTGTCTGTATACTAACTGAATCTTCCACTATTTCTTAAATGCAATTCTGATTGTGCTGCCTTAAGAAAGAACAGCTAAGTGAATGAACAGAATGCAATATTTCATGTACTGTTCCCACTTTGGGATTGTCATATCGCATCTGTGGGATTAAATGTTTTAAGGAGTTGTCAAATTTAATTGGCAAGTTAGCACAGTTCTGGTTTATTGGATACATCACACTACCAAGATTTTTTTCCTTTCATCACTTTATGTTAACTCCATGATTTAAATATTGCCATCTGTGAACAAAGCCTACAGAATTAAGAAAACAGCTCTAGTAAATTAAAACCTTAACTGATGCACAGTTTAAAGATTTTAGCATTGTTTATTTGATGTTTGTTGTATTTATCTTTCTTTTTGTATGGCAGGTATCGTCTCTTGTACATGTTCAGTACAGCAGAATTCCCTATAAATACCTCAATAGGTTTAAATGATACAAAGAAGAGTAAAATCTGTAACATCAACAACAGACACACAATCCTCTCAAGAATAAGAAAAAATGCTTCATATATATGCTTCAAATGAAATCAAACTTGCTTCCCTATCTAGGAAGCCTGCATGGTCTGAGACCTAATATGACATTTTCTCAACTTTCCTCCCCAAACTTCCTTGCTCTTCCTCACTTATGTAGCCTCTCGTATTTTTCATTTGTGATTTTTAACAGATCTTCACTTAAAACACTCTTCCACAAAAAGAACAGAGGGCCTTCTCAATCATCCTAAATTGCTTCCTTCCAATTGTTCTCAATTTCCCCCTCAAAGTGGTTTTCTTTCATATAATTACCTTTTTGTCCCAATTTTTGTTTATTTGTATATGATGTATTTACCCACAGAAAGTATATTCCTTAAGCACAGGGAGAATGATTTTTGTTTGCCTGTGTTTTTATGCCAATGCAGATCCAACATTTGGTAGAAATCCGATAGCAGTGGAGGTAGTAGTGACCACAAAATAAACACAGAGAGAGAGAGAAATTATAAAATTATAGGGGTAAAAATAAAAGTTCAGTGAATTAGACAAAAGGGAAATGAGGGGTAGGAATAGGAAAGACAGTGGAATGAATCTGATATAACCTTCCTATGTAAATATATGAATATACCACAGTGAATTTCAATATCCACAAGACTTGGATCCTAATTAGAATAAGATATATTTCATGTTTGTATAAATATATCAAAATAGATTCTGCTGTCATGTATAACTAAAAAGAACAAATAATAAATAAATAAATACAATTATAGGAGAAGAATAATAATATTGGTTAATGATAAACATAACCATCACAATAGCTTACATTTTCTGAACTCTTTATGCTAGGAACTGTGCAATGGTATTTTCATTCTCTCATTTAGTTTTTAAAACAAGCATTGGCAGTAAGTGCTACTACTGTTTAAGTTTAGCATAGGAAAAGTTCAGGCTTAGAGAGGTTAAGTAACTTTTGCAGGTCACCAAATTGGTTTTGTTGGTGACAGGACTGAAACCCTGGCCATTTCATATGAAACAACTTGTTAAAGGGATACATGAATGAATAATAGGGGGAAGCTGGAAAGGATGGATATTAGGAAGGAAGGAAGGAAAGAAAGATGTTAGTGTTGTAGTAAGCACCTTAATTCTCCATAATATCTAACTTTCATAGAGTCCTCAAGGGCAGACACAAATCACAAGGCCATTATGGTCAGCTGGTATTAGACCTAGGATTGGGATGTAGACCTTTAGATTCGTGGTCCTTATTAAGTAACTCTCCAGAGGTCTTGGATCATCTTGTGAAACCATGGAGGTAGGAGGAAGTATGAAAAATTGGAAGTCTACAGAAAAGCATTATATGCTTCAATGAGTTCTTACAATTTGTAAATTTTCAATTTGACAAGTGAGGAAAATGAAACTCAATGAAGCTATGTAATTTGTTAAACTTTAACCAACTAGTAAAAAGTAGAATCAAGATTTGGTCCCAGCCTGCATTTCTTCAGTGCACATAGTTTTATAATTGTTGTTGTTAATTTCAGTTTTGGTTTATTGAGTTTATTGTATATGTAGTTCTTACTGGAAAAGAGCAGTCACTTGCTATTATTCCTATTTGGATCATTTGAATGCCAGTACTGTAAACTCTGAAGAGCTGAAATACATTGATTCATCTTTTGAGAATGACAATTCTCTTTGGACTTGTGATACCTGCAAGTTCAGGAGCTGCCATGGAATGATGGTGATTCTCTGCTGGCCTCATCCTGAAGAGCCAGGCTTTTTCCAGTACAAGCCAATTCATGTAAATGGTATAGCATAGTTTCCCTGTGAACACACTTATTCAAAAAAAATTCATTCTTTATTAACAACTATATATTTATACCTGGAAAACAAATGAAGAAGAATTTGAAAGAAGACTTATAAAAGTAGAAATTGCACATGTTTGAAAATGTGGAAATCTGACTGACATCTCTAAAATCTCTTCTATAAATATGGTCCTACAATATTAGGAAATGGCTATGTGATGCCTAAACGAAATAATGTGTTATTTTTTGAGTCGCTCACATGGCATTGACCATTACGTTAATTAAGTACTTAGACCATGAGCTATCATAGTTTGAGAATATTTAATGGTGTATAAAAGGAAATGGCATGTGCAGAACATACGTGGGTCTTCATGCCAGGATTACCTGACATGAGTACCCACAATAGAGGGTGAGGGAGCAGCAAAGAGTGGAAAACGTGAAATATATGATTTCTTCTTTGTTGCATAATCTTAAACTATCACATATAGTAAACATGCTTAAAGTTTTGCCCTAATCTGATAAGAGATTCTATCTTGGCCCATTTCAGTATGAAACAAAGAATAAAGATGAAACAAATATTTTTATCATGAGCCAGTTATAGAAATTGGATCTATCATGTTTTGTCACCACACTGCATTTTCCTCTTTTATCAAACAGAACAATAGTTTGACTTCCCAAATGAGATTGTGTCGGGGCAGTGAACGAATTATGGTCCATGAACTGCCCAAAGACAGAGGTAACCCCTCTCTTGGGAATTTCTCAGTTCAAAGGCGCCAAGAAAACTACCCAGTTATACGGTGATGCCCTGTTCAAAGGGGAATTCCGTGGTTTCCATGGAGTTTAATCTGTTTATGACCTGAAGTTCAAACGCCAGCTCCCTAAGGGTGAAGAATTGTGGGAGCAAGCTGATGACTGTAATTGGGCTGTTTAAACTTTTGACTTTGGTTTTGTTTTTAAAGTAACTTTCTTACAGTGAATCCCTTTGATGTTGAAACCTATGTAATAAACGTACTGAGCCTGTTCTGGGCCAGTCTCTCTCCCATCAGGAACTTTTTTTTTTTTCATTTTTTTTTTTTAGTTGTAGATGGACACAATATCTTTATTTTATTTATTTTTATGTGGTGCTGAGGATTGAACCCAGCGCCTCATGCATGCGAGGAAAGCGCTCCACCACTGAGCCACAATTCCAGCCCCTCCCATCAGGAATTTGATTGGTCCACCGAGTTCCGCTTTCTCTGTGTGTTTGTCCTTTTTCCAGCCTTCTCACTGCCCTGTTCAAGAAACAATAAATGTCACACGGGCAGTGCCAAGATTGGTATATAATAAAAAATTAGTAGAGTTTATTAAAAGTATTTTATATTTTCTTCCTTTGAAACTCCATAACACCATGTGGCATAAGAGCAGGGCTTCTGTTTTGCTTATCATTGTACAGAGCATCTTGAGGCTGTCAATGCGTATTCAGAGCAGCTTTGCATAGCACAATAAGTGGCATCAGAATCAGCAGGATGGCTTGTTTGAAAGGCATGCCTGGGCTGCCCCCTCAATTTTCTTATCGAGTGTGATGAAGCTAAGCAATTTGTATTTCTTACAATTTTTGAAGTGATGCTAATACTACTGGTCTGGGGACTGCAGACTGAAGACTGCTTACATATGTCACGAAATTACATTGACACTAGAGTCAGACTCTACTCTTAAAATCTCACTATAGAACTTGGTAGTATTTTTAAACTTCGCAAGTCATGAAATTCATTTAGAGTACCACTTTTTTCCTTCAGGTAAAGAAGGTGGTTATTCAGCATTAGATTCACTTTTCTCTGAATCCCAGTGAATTATTTGTGCTTTCTCTGGTCCTAAGATCAGGTTGTGCATGATACTTTCCTGCTTCAGCCTTCAGCTGTAGCTGGGAGGGTCTTGCTCCTCCTATGTCTTCTTCCTCATTGTTGATATTTAAGTAGAAGCTCTACTTATAATAGCGAATCAGCATAAATCCTTGCTCTGTTCTAACTACCTTCCAGTCCCAGGATCTTTCCCTTATTCTTGCTTCTTTTTCCAACTTAGATTTAATTCTCAACATGATCCTAGCTTGAAATTTGTGCCCCTCAGGAGCTACACTCCACATGGAACTGCGCAAGGCACTGTGCTTTGGTGAATGTCACGTGTCTTGAAAAATACAGTCTGATAAATTAAAAAGAAAGGTCAAACTTAAGTAAATGAATATGATTTTTATCTATACAGTGTTATTTAATGTATGAGGAATTTTTGAAATACCAAGAAAACTTTAAAGACAAATAGAATAATGCTATTAAGAACAGACACTTAGAAGGTAACCGCATCATTTTAGAAAGCAGGAGGAAGGAGATTGTGTACCTCATTACCCTGTACTACTACTAATTACCACAATGGTTAGTCACTCACAGAGACTTAAAATCACCTATAAACTTTTTGAAAAAGTAACCTGATTTCTAGCCAAAATCAACTGCAACTATTCTGAGACAGTCTAAGATTTACTTAAGACTGTTTAGATTATAAGCATTATAATTCTGTTTCTCTCCCTTCATCATACGGAAATAGTTTCAGTTTAGAGATCTCATAGTTTTAAATTCACCATTTCACTGTGTACTTATGACTCTACAAAAAAAAAATGTGATTGCATATTGTCAGTATTTTAATTTTAAACATTTTTTTGCAAAACTTCTTAACTTAGAAATGAAAAGATAGACTTTGTCTTGTGTTTGAAGCCATTATATTAAATAACATTTACATAAAAACATAAACAGGGAGCTCAGGTTGTAGCTCAGTGGTAGAGCACTTGCCTTGCATGTGTGAGACACTGGGTTTGATCCTCAGCACCACATAAAAATAAATAAATACAGATATTTAAAAAAAAACAAATTTCACTGTTTTGCATTTTCATTTTTTTCCCACTACTATTAATAAACTATAAAAAAAGCCCAACATAATTACAGTTCTTTACTCAAACAGGTTTGGAGATGGTAATATTCAGTGAAATGAGACAGGTGTCAACAAAGAGAAAGGACTGTGTCTTCAAAGGACTGGCGGGAAACATATTAGGGAATTATTAGTTTCTAAGGTACCAGTGCCTTAAGGCCTGTACGAAATCCAGACCTAAAATCAATGTGATTCTAGAAAACTAAGTGACAAGGCAAAGTCTAGACAGCAAATCAGTGCTGAAAACAGGGGTACATCATTTCTTTAATTTCACTGACACACGTCCTAAACCATTTGTCAACCTTATTCTGTTCTTCTCTAGCCTAACCTTTTGGTGACAGTAAACATGACTTGACAGAGGGTCCAACACAGAAATTAGATGATCTTTAACCTTTTTCTAATTTGTGACAGGTTTGGGACACATCTGGACTAATCCATCAGGGAGGAAAAATTATCTTTGTAATTATAATATGACAGTTATCTTTAGAAACAGTTAAATGCTTGTGCATGGTCCCTTCTAGTTAAATCTACGTAAACAGAAAACTAATAAAGAAGCTCATTTGCTTGAAGTAAAAGGGATCATTTCTGTCAAATGAAAGGAAGAAGAGCCCAGCATACATTTTTAAAAATTTTATGCAGCATCAACTGGAAAATATTATAAATTGGTTCTTATGGCTCTATTACTGAATATATATATGTACATAACTGAGAAAACAGACACCGTAGGCATCTGTGAAATTTAGGCATTTGCAAGTATATACATTGATAAAAGTAGATGTTGTAAATATATCTGTAGGTTAAAATGTTTTTATAAATGAGAAGTATTTTAAACTATTCATTCTTGTTAAAATATTTATCCAATATAAATGCATGTCTAAACACTGATGTATCTATCATCTAGCTATGAAAGGAAAAGAGATAAATATAATCAAATGTAAATATAGAGAATTGTATTCTGGAGCAGAAAATAGAAAAATATTTTATTTTTGCTCTTTTTAAAAAATGGGATAATTGGATAAGAGGAATTATATTCTATATTAGAAAATTTGTCAAAATCCATCTCAATAATTTCTTAGCAAATATAGGAAAATAAGGCATTTTACTTCTATCAAGCTCTATGTATATTTAAATGTATTTATTAATGGTGGCAAATAGATTTGCACATCAAACTACCAAACCACAATTACCTACACAGGGAAACAAAAATTTCCCTATTTTGTCATTACCTTCCCATTTTTCCAAACTATTCCAGATGATAAAACAAATAGCTTACAGTTACTGCTATTTTATTTCCCGGAATAATTGAAATCCTTCTATTTCCTTTAATAGTATAAAGTTTCTACAATTATATTTACAATAATAATTTTAATATCACCCTGGGTGGTGAATAGAGATTATACATGAACCACATAGAAATTTGTCACTCAGTAAGTGCAGGATAGAATATCCTTAGTGTGTAGAATCTATGTAGAGATATTCTGCCTGCCTTTCAAAAATGTTAGCCACAATTATTTCCTATAGCTTATATATACAACTTTTTGTATTATTGACTATGGCATAATTAATAGGGATCTTTTTAAACTATACTGACTGAATAACTAAAGTATATTTCATAAATTTCCACTATGTCCCTGGGATGCCATATATCTACCTATAGCTTAGATGGATGTAACTATGTGCTTCAGCTTCTTTCCTCAAGAGGACTTTAAAGCAGTGTTATATAAATAAATGTTTTAGATTTCAGATTGCATCTCTCAGTTTCAAATTAAGGCTTTATTTTGATTCTGAAATTCCTTTAACATTAAGACTTGGAAAATATTAGTTTAGGAATAGAGATTTCTGAACTAAAATTCAATTATTAAAAGCTTTCTATATCATTTTATTTAGAATTACTATAATATTAATTTATAAAACAATGTACCAATATTTAAAGTCAGAATGACTTCCTAATTGTTTTCCCCAAGTTGTTGACTTCTATGATATAGTAAACACTTCTTTTTAGCTAAAAATACAGTTTAGAAATCAGCATTAATTGCTTTGAGTAGTGGAATATTTTCATTTGTAAAAATAGGAAATGTTCTTATGAATCTGTAGACCCTCTGCATAGGAGAGGCATAGTAGAAAGCAACAGGATTAATACTGAAGGCATATATCTAGAAATAGTGACAAGACACAAGCAAATTCTGGCATTTATTCTAGATTTTATCCTGAGCACTTTGAGCAGTATTCAGACTCCCATGATAGGTTATAGTATGTGCAGTAAGGCCAGAGGCTGGCTGGAAATTTTGTATTTACTGGCCTTTTGGTGACAATAGTAGTGTGAGTTTAGGGAAATCTTATAGGTCTCTAGAAGTGTTAACCAACCTGAGGACCTGAAAGCACTACAGTAAATTTCATAGGACCTGGGCCATTTCTCTTGGGTTTACCTTTTTAAACTTAGTTCCAAACTGTACATAGAGTTGCCAATAATCACCTCCTCCATGATTGTTATTAGATACTTTGAGTTACTTCAAATAAAGAGAATCCTAAGGAAAGCTGGCATCCTTACCAAACAGCTATATCTTCATAATAGTCCTCCAGACCTACATCCTCCTTCACAGAAATTCTGAAGCTTCCAACAATGGTATGGAGTAGATGTTCAAGAAATATTTGTTGACCACATAAGAATGTGAGTGAATGCGTATAGTATGGAGATGATGGGTCAGACTTCAATTTCCTAATTTAAAAACTGCCTTTAAATATTGGATTCCCCCCAAGTTAGGATAAGGGTAAGGCACTTATAAATGTGTTTAAAAATAGTGTGCAATCATCTGTGAGAGTAATCAACTTAGCCATCTGAGTTAAATCCATGAATACCACAGCAATATTCAAAATCTGTTTTCAAGTAAATGTCGTTAACAAATAAAATCAAAACAGAGTTTTCAAAAGCTTTGGAAATGACTTAGATACCTAAAGTAGATTTGAAAAAAAATGAGAATTGCTGAGTTTAGTGTTAAAATCATCGATAGGGATATATAAAAAAGGAAGGCAACAACATTTCATAGAACATAAGCCAACTAACTGAGAATTTTTAAAGTTTTCTGTTCATGGCAATCTGCATAGCAGGAACAGCCAACACATTATATGGGAACCCTAGAACTAAATCTGCTGTGGATTCCATCAGCTTTGTAGCAGCTACTATAGCTGTTCGCTAGAATATGACTCATTTGATACTCTATAGGGCTGGGGATGTGGCTCAGTGGTTGAGTACCCCTGAGTTCAATCCCCATTACCCTCCCTTCCGAAAACAAACAAACAAACTAGGAGATAAACATGAAAAATATTTGTAACTCACATTGCAAATTGGAAATCAACCAATTTGAAATCTAAACCACCTGGGGCTGGGGTTGTGGCTCAGTGGCAGAGCGCTTGCCTCACACATGTGAGGCACTGGGTTCGATCCTTAGCACCACATAAAAATAAATAAACAAAATAGAGATATTGTGTTCATGTATAACTAAAAAACAATTTAAAATAAAATCTAAGCCACTTAAAATCCAATAGATAAATGGGCAAAGATTTTGAAAAAAAAAAGTGCATCTGGTATGACCAGCACACAAGTGGTCAAAGAAGAAAAGAATATGTGATAATTAGGGAAGCCTGAGATTGTTGACCACTGACATAATTTAACTTACCAAAGACTTTTTCTTATTTTTTTCTCTGAAAGAATATTCAAAACCTGGAGATTAATCATATAAATGAGATGCAATCTCAAAAAAAGTGGACGTTTTACTTTTAATACTAGGCTTGTCATAAAAATTCTCAGAATTGTCTTTTTGAATTGATCAAGAGAAGTTCTAATATAACCTGTCAGAGATTGGAGATTTAGGTTTTGGAATAATCATGTGATTCATGATCAATTTTGTTGGTTAAATTGCAATTTCTCTTTGGAGATTTAAATCTCTTCTGGATTAATGCTTCTAATAAATAGATGACAACAATCTTGGAGCTTGATCTCTTGAGGATCAACAAAGATTATTTGTACATCATAGGTGAAGGAAGTCATGAAGAAATTGTCTACTCTAGGTCTTGATTCAGAAAGGATTACTATTTTGAAAGACATTTCACAACAGATTCAGGCCTTAACTTGCTTTGACCTTCAAGGAATATTAAACAAGATTGGGTAAATATTTTAATGAATCTTTTACTACTTAAATGGGATTATCCCCTAATATTTTGAAGATATCAGTAGGTTAGTTGGTCCACAGAATGCCGTGGATTTCAAGTCACACTGAGATTGGGTTGAGTACACAAAATGAAAAACAACAGATCCACTTAAACTATTGGCACATGATGCATGTGTCACATACAAGAGATTTCTGGTATTTCAGGACAGTCCATCTGAATAAAACTTGTTTGATAGTTAATTTTAAAAGGAATCTGTTGATAATAAATTTGTTTGGATGTTATCATGATGGTGGAGTAAAAGTTGGTTTCTGAGAGGATGAAAATTTTTGCACATTGGTGAAGGGCAGTGTGAGAGGTACTTGAAAGTTTGAACATTCCAGTGGTCAGAAGATTTGTAAGGGAGAGAGAAAAATAGACATAGGATTTAGAGTTGACAGACTAGATATTTAGAAAGCTTTGCTTCTTCCCTGTGTTATGAAAGATGATTCTCTTCTATGGTTTAATAGAATTGTAGGAAATTGATACAGACTGGCTTGGAACCCCTTTAGTAACATTCAGACTTTGTTTTTTGTTGTTAAGATGGAAAAATTAATTTTCCTGTTGCCCTTTTGCTTAAAAACAAGCAAGATGTTGTAAAATAGGGACTTTTTTATTGTTTCTTATGCTGTGGCAGTTCTTATGTATCTGCTTTATTTTTAAATCCAAAAGTTTGATTTATAGTTGTCATTATCCTCCTTTTTCTCTTTCTCCTCTTCCTTCTTCTTCTTCTTCCTTCTTCCTTTTTTCCTAACTACTATTAAATATATTCAGCCAAAGGTCAAAGGTCTATTGTATAATAGAGTGATATGACATCCAGTCTTTCCTTTACATACAAAATCTGTAACTTCTGGTTTTAGGTTATCTACAAAACATTGGAGAGGGTAGTGGAAATGTCAGCATCGGGCCTAATGGTGAATGTTATCTAGTAACGCTAATCTATCTCTGAATTCTCTCATGGTTTCACTATTTTACTCTCTGCAAGTGTGAACCAAAGTCCAATTTACTTGGCAATACCTGAAATATATTCTTTAAAGTAGACTGTTCCAGCTTACATGCCCTTTGATATTCCATTTCATTTTAGTTTACAGGATGACTCTTTAAGTTCTTTACTTAGAGTTCTACTATTAGCCTTTTCCAAGTAAACTGTTTCATTTCCTGGTACTACCCAAAGATGCACTAATTGATAGGAGTCAGGAAGGTCTTAGTGTCTATAACAGGACAAGTCTAAATATGTCAATAAAACTTTTTCCTTTCTATCCTGGGATCTGGGAAATCCTTAACAGTGTCATAGAGATACACGATTGGAGTTTGGAGTCCATGAGCCAGGAATCACTTGCACTAGCTGCTTAAATTTTTAATTCATGTTTCAGCACAAAGAATGAGTAAAAAATACATGCTTGGAGAAGGAGGTTGTAAGGCAAAGGTGGGATAACAACAGGAAAGGTAGAACCAAATTTGCCCCTTTTCTCTTCACTCTCTAGGCAGTCATTAGGGAATCTGAAGAGTACTGAGTATTTGAAAGCCTTCTCATACCAATGAAGGAATTCATACAACTGAATAGCCAGAATTTCATTCCTATGTTACAAGACTCCTTTTAATGAGTATTCTCATTCTTGCTTAAATGTTCCAAAGTGTCTACTGTAATAAGAAATTGTCTTTCACCAAAGTGGTATTATCCTCACAAGTGAGAGTTATGCTAGAATTATAAAAATATAAGTCACAGTTGTACTAATGAATACAAAGGCAAGATGAGAATAGTTCTTAAAAAGTTTTGGTAAGTTGACATAGGGGTTAAGTTTGTTTCAAGTACAGTAGTCTAATGGTACTTTCTGAACATGGAACTGTGGAACTGGCTCCACAATGAGCTGGGCTAAATATATATCATCTCACTATGACTTCATTTTATAGAAAAAACGCTCAAAAGACTCTTTAGGCAGATACACTATGAGATAGATGTTAAAATTAAATTTTAGTAGGTAACAAATTATAATCTAGTGAGGAGTTGAAAGCCCAGAAGTAAAAACATGTTAAGTTATAGGAATAAAACTGCTGAATTCATTTATTAGTTCTTATCATGTTTTTTTTATTCTTTCAGTAGATCCTTTGGAGTATTCTTTATATAAAATCATATCATTTCAAACAGTGACACTTTGACTTCTTGTTTTTCAGTTTGCATGCCCTCTCATTCTCTTGATTGATTGCTCTAGTTAGGACTTTTAGCACTATATTAAATAAAATCAGTGAAAGTGAATATTTTGTCTTGTTTCAGATCTTAGAAAAAAATTTCAATTCTTCTTCTTTCTCTGTGATGATAGATATTGGCTCATTTCAAATGGCCTATATTATGTTGAGTTTTGTTCCTTCTGTACTTATTTTGTTGGGGTTTTTTATCATGAAGGAATTCTGAATTTTATCCAATGTCTTTTCTGTTTCTAGTGAGATGATAATACAGTTATTGTCTTTCATTCTGTTGATGTTGTATAACACATTCATTGATTTGTCTATACTGAACCATCCTTGTATCCCTGAGACAAATTCAACTTGACCACAATGAGTACTTATTTTAGTGTGCTGTTGGATTAGGTTTGTTATTATTGTGCTGAGGATGATTCCACCTATGTTCATCAAGGATATTGTCTATAGTTTTTTTTTTTCTTCTTTTTTCATGTCTTTGCTTTAAATTAAGCAATATTAAGGAAGACAGTTCCTGTGTTGATATGTTGGAGTGTTGGGCCTATTCTTCTAGTATGTGCAGGGTTTCTGTTCTAATACCAGGGGCTTGATCCACTTTGACCTGAGTTTTGTGCAGCATGAGAGATAGGAATTTAAATTCATTCTACTAAACATGGATTTTCAGTTTCCCAAACACCAGTTGTTGAAAAGGCTATCTTTTCTCCAATGTATGTTATTAGTGTCTTTGTTTATTATGAGGTAACTGTATTTTGTGGGTTTGTCTCTATATCTTTTATTCTGTTCCATTGGTCTTCTTGCCTTTTTTGGTGCCAATACCATGCTGATTTTGTTACTATAGCTCTATAGTATAATTTGAGGCCTGATATTGTGATAGCTGCTGTTTTGCCTTCATTACGGATTACTTTCATATTCTGGGCCTCTTGTTTTTCCAGATGAATTTCATGAGTGCCAGAAGGGAAATCAATTATCAATAAATGGAATGGCATCAAACTAAAAAGCTTCTTCACAGTTAAGGAAACAATCAAGAACATGAAGAGAGAGTCTGCAGAATGGGAGAAAATCTTTACCAGCTGCACTTCGGATAGAGCATTAATCTCCAGGATATATAAAGAACTCAAAAAAACTTGACACCAAAAAAAAAACCAAAAAGAAAAACCAAAACATATAACCCAATCAATAAATTGGCAAATGAATTGAACAGATACCTCACAGAAGAAGAAATAGAAATAGTTAACAAATATATGCCAAAAAGTTCCACAGCTTTAGCAATTAGAGAAATGCAAAATAAAATTACACTGAGATTCTGTCTCTCTTGAGTCAGAATGGCAATTATCAAGAATACAAGTAACAATATAACAATAACTGTTGGCAATGAACTGGGGAAAAGGGTTCACCCATACCTTCTTGGTGGCACTGCAAATTGGTGCAGACACTCTAGAAAGCAGTATGGAAAGTCTTCAGAAAACTTGGAATGTAACCACCATTTGATCCAGTTATTCTACTACTCAGTAATTTCCAAAGGAGTTAAAATCAACATGCTATAATGACCTAGCTACATCAATATTTATAGCAGCTCAATTCATAATAGCTAAGCTGTGAAACAAAACTAGGTACCCTTCAGTAGATGAATGGATAAAGAAAATGTGTTATATGTACACAATGGAATATTACTCATCAATAAAAGAGAATATTCAGCCATAAAGATGTCTACCATTTGCCTGAAAATGAATGGATCTGGAGACTATCATGCTAAGTGAAGTAAGCCAGTCTCCAAAATTCAAAGGTGGAATATTTTATCTAATAGGTACACCCACAATATTGGGGAGGGTTTGGGAAACAATAGAAGTGCAGTAGATTAGACAATGGGAATGGAGGTAAGGAAGTGTGGATAAGTCAAGGAAAAACAGTGGAATATATCTGACATAATTTTCCCATGTACATATATGAGAAAACTTCACACTGAATCCCATCACTGTATACATCCATAAGATTAGGACTCTAACTAGAATAAGATATATTTCATACTTGTATGATTATATCAAAATGGATTCTGCTGTCATATATAACTAAAAAAACCAATAACAAAACAAAATTAAGCAATGTTACAGGATAAAAAAAATAAACATGTGAAAAGCAGTAGTATTGCTATATCTAATTGAAAATTATCTGAAATAGAAATCAAGAAAACAGTCCCATTTACAATATCTACAAAAAATAAAATACTTAGAAATAAATTTAACCAAAAAGGTGAAGTTGTCTAAATGAAAATTACAAAGCATCGATGAGGGAAATTGAAGAAAACAAAATAATGGAAAGACAAGTTAATGAATTGGAAGGACTAATATTGTCAATGTCCATACTGCCTAAATAAATCTAAAAAGTGAGTGCAATCATCATCAAAATATCAATAATCCTTTTTCATAGAATTAGAAAAAAAATCCTAAAATGTATAAGAAACCACGAAGAAATGTAAATACCCAAAGCCATACTGATTTCACTTCCTGACTTTGAAATTTGTTATAGAGCTGTGGTAATCAGACCAGCCCTGTACTGATATTAAAAAAAAAAAAGTACATGGACCAAGGAACAAGCTAGAGAGATCAGAAGAAAATATGTCAACAGCCAAGTGATTTTTAACAAATGTACTAAAAACATACATTAGAGAAAGGAGAGTCTTTTCAATGAATGATGCTGGGAAAATTAGATATCCACATGCAGAAAATTAAAACAAGAACTCTTATTAGTTACAAAAATGAACTCAAAATAGATTAAAGACTTACATAAAATTACTAGAATAAAAACAAAGAAAATACTACAGGACATCAAAATGGGCAATTATTTTTTGGACAAGAGTTCAAAAGTATAGGAAACAAAAGCAAAGAAAAAAAAAAGGCAAATGAATACATTAAAATAAAAAGTTCCTTCACAGTAAAGGAAAAAATCAACAGAGTGAAGAGATAAGCTACAGAATAAGAGAAAGTATTTGAAAATTACACATCTAACAACGGGCTGATATCCAGAATATACAAAAACTCCAAATCTTATTTAAAACAGATAGGAAAAGATACCCAACAAAAATAAACAAGGTCTGTGGATCTAACTAGTACTGTACTTGCTTAGCAAGGTCCAGGCCTTAGCTCCAATCTGTAGTAAAAAAAAAAAAAAATTAACCTGATTAAAAAGTGAGCAATAGATCCAAATAGATATTTCTAAAAAGAAAGCATACAAATATTCAATAAGTATATAAAAAATGTTTGTTATCACTAATCATCAGAGAAAAGCAAATTAAAACTTCAGTGAAGTATTAATCATCTCAACCTAGTAAGAATGGATATTATCAATAAAGATACTTGTCCACTTTGGGAGACTGAGACAGAATTGCGAGTTCAAAGCCAGCCTCAGCAATGGCGAGGCACTAAGCAACTCAGTGAGACCCTGTCTCTACATAAAACACAAAATAGGGCTGGGGATGTGGTTCAGTAGTTGAGTACCCCTGAGTTCAATCCTTGATACCCCCCCATAAAAAGGGAATCCCTGCATACTAGTGATGAGGATGTAAATTATTATGGTCATTATAGAAAGCAGTATGGATTTAGTTTTATTTAGATTTAGCAGTATTTTTAAGTTTTTCAAAACTTAAAAAAAAAAAAAAACACCACATATATGATCCAGCAATAAATAATGTCCTGTATATATTGAAAATCTAGAGGAAAAAATTTCGAAAATTTTCACCAAAAAGAAAGGATAATTATTTGAAGCAATAGATATATTTAATTTGTATAAGATGTTATGCAATGTACACATGTATCAAAATATCATGTTGTCCCATAAATATAGGCAATCTGTTGTTTTTATTTATCGGTTAAAATGAATCTAGTTTAGACTTTTAAAATAACAGTGCAAGGCTGAATGAAATACTTGGTGATCAGATTCACAATAGACTTTTCTTGTGTCTCAGAAATTTGGCTTGAATAGGTGGATTCTGAGAAAGTGTTAGATGGTCATATTATTACTGGGTTGAATATACTGGTATGCAATAAAAAGTGATGTAGATGAATTTTGGTAAATTTCTATTTCTGTTGAAGCCCACAGCCAAACATGACTAGGAACACACTTGTAGTCAATCAAACAAAATCAGCTGCATCAAGAGAGGAGGCACCTATGAGCAACCTTGGGAGTCACTAAGTGTGGTGAAGGAAGGTCCTTCTTAGATTTGAGCTTGTGCTGGAAGATTCTATAGTTTGGGGAAGCAAAAACCAGATTTGAATTGAATGGTTTTGAGCGAGGATAATACAGTGTTTAGGTATTTTAAAATATATAAACAAAGCAACCAATATTGCCTTTAGAAGACAAAAAATAAACTAGTAAACCTAAACAACGTAATATTACTTAGTGCTAAAAGGAAATGAGTTATCAAGCTATGTAAACACATGAAGAAAACTTGAATGAAAGCTAATTTGAAAAGGCAATATGTTGTAGCATTCTAACTGTATGAAATTCTAGAAAAGACCAACTTATAGAAACAATAAAAATATTAGTAGATTTAGTATTTAAGGGGGAGAGAGAAGAATAGACAGAGTACAAATGATTTTAGGGTAGTGAAAATACTCTGAAGAATACTATACTCTGAATGCATGCATGTCATTATACATTTTTCCAACTTAAGAATATACAACAACAAAAGTAAACCATAATGTAAACTATAGATTTCAGTGATTTTAATCTAATATATTTCAGCAAGCGTATTAACTGTCCTACTCTGGTGGAAGATGCTGACAAAAGGGAAGGTTATAAATGCATTGGGAGATCTGAGTATGGCGGCACATGCCTGTGATCACAGGCTGAAGCAAAAGGATGGCAAGTTGGAGGCCAGCCTCAGTAAGGTTCTAAGCAATTTAATGAGACCCTATCTCAAAATACAAAATAAAAGGACTGGGGATGTGGCTTGTAGTTAAGCACCCCTGAGTTCATAAACAAACAAACAAACAGAGGGTTACATAGGAAATCTGTTCCTTTTGCTTAATTTTGCTGTGAACCAAAATTATTTATTCTTTGTAGTTATACATGACAGTAGCATGTATTTTGACATTTTATACATACATGGAATATAACTTGTGATTCTTATAGTTGTACATGAAGAACCTCTTCTAATGAATAAAATCTAGGTGGGTTTAGTAGCACACATCTGTAATCCCAGTTACTTAGAAGGCCTGGGCAGGAGGATTGGAAGAGCCTATCTCAAAATAAAATACTAAAAAGGGCTGGACATGTAGCCCAGTGGAACAATGTCCCTGGATTCAATCTTCACTACTTCTAAGAAAAATAACAATAATAATGAAAGTTTTAAAATTATATTAAATAAAAAATTAAGACCATTAAAAAAAAGTTGTTCAAAATTTATATTAAGAGGGTTGGAAGGATTGAAAGGAAACTAGAATTTTCATGGAAAAAAAGCAAGAAATTACTCATTTTAGTGAAAAGAGGAAAAATTTATATATTTTTATGTAAAATATGTTAAAAAGTTTATTTGGCTTGTGTCAAAAAGAGAAACCTTCACTTTCTCTGATTATCAGAAAGATATATTTTTTAAAAATCACACTGTAGTGTTGTCCTTGTGTGTATATTATAGGTATAGATAAATTTTTGTCTATACTGAATTTGTTAATATAAACCCTTTATGTAAAATTCAGTATGAAATTCTCTAACTCTGAATTTGTCATTAATTACTAATTCCTTCATTTACTCTTACCATGTGCCAAATACTGTGTAACCTTTGTAAATATAATAAATAAACAAACATAAAATAACTCTTCTAATGGAGTTTCTGTGCAGGTATTCCAGTGCAAAAGAAAGCAAGCCATTGATAACTAACCATATCTTGGATAACAGTAAGCGTTATAAGGCAAATAAAGAAAGGTAACATGATAAAATCTTCAGCATGGGTTCTGGTAGTGGCTTGCTATTTCAAAGGACCAGGGGGATGGCTTCTCTGACTTGGTGATTTTGAGCAATAATCTGAGCAAAGAAGGAGAGTCCATCTTTTGAAGATCTAATGGAATAGATAGTGTTGCCAATAGAAAGACCAGGGTAAAGGTCAGTGTGGTGACAGACAGAATAAGATGGGAGTGTTAGGAGATGAGGTCAGGGAGGTAAGGAGGCACTAGATCACACAGGGACTTGTAAAGCATCATACAGAGTTTGGATTTTCTTCATTGTCATGAGGGATTATGGAAGGTCATAAGAGTTTTTGAGGAGGATATTGACATAATCTGATTTATTTTTTAATAGATTACCCTGTCTATTGTGTGTAAAATTGGCAAGATGGTCTGAGTGAAAGCAAGAAAAAGAAGCAGCAGCAGTGATAAATGTGAGATGATAGTGACTCAGCCAGGATGAGGAGAGTTCATCAGATGTACTTGGAGTCAGGGTATGACCTGAGGCTAAAGTCATTAGGTCTTGCAGGTGGACTTGTTGTAGCTGATGTAGCAATTGTACAGAAGAATCTGGGATGATCTTTGTGTTTTAGGCCAAAGAATATGAGTGAATCGTGGAGCCATCTTATAACAGGGGAAACTAGAAAAGAATAGGGAAAATCAAGAGATTCATTTTGGAAATGCTAAGTTCAAAATGCTTATTGGACATCTACATGTAGCTGTCAAGTAGGCTTGAGATAGCAGGAGGACCAGGGACATGTGGGAGTCATACAGTGTGGTTGGGAATTAAAGCCATGAACAGAGGAGCTCATGTAGGGCACAAGCGTAAATGGAGACATAAAGAAAACTGAGTTATGGGGCGGTCTGAAATATCAAAGTCTAGACAAAGAAAAGATTTCAGCAAAGGACAAACAATGGAACATATAGTGAGGTGGAAAATAATCTAGAGATGGTGATTTCCTGAAAGCAAACTGAGACAGTGGTTGTGACTGAGGGCATGATCAAAAGAGTCTCCAGTGTTCTCTGAGCTACTGTAAGGAATTATAAAGAGATGTTCAAAGTATTACTTTCTGTGTAAGCAAAATAATACATACTATATGCTATATACTCATTTTCATTTAAATTTGATAACAGAAACATTGAATTAGTTCAATTAATTAGTTCAATTAATGAGTTTTATGTGATACATAAGTTTGATCAGTTGAATTAAGAAATGATAATTAAAAATAAGAAAATGTTATAAAGTCACATCCCCTTGAATCATCTCTGTATCAGCCTTTGCAAATCTTCTTGTCTATCTATAGCCTGCCAAGTGATTTTACATTGTCAATATAAATAACAGAAAAGAAAGTATACTTACAATTAACAATTTTTAAATTATTTGTCATTTTGTGAAATTATTTAAAAAAATCTAAGCCAGGTGTGGTGGCACATACCTGTAATCCCAGCAGCTTGGGATGTTGAGGCAGGAAGATAGCAAGTTCAAGGCCAGTGTCAGCAACTTAGCAAGGCCCTAAACAACTTAGCAAGACCCTGTCTCAAAATAAAAATATAAAAAAGAGCTGAGGATGTGGCTCAGTGGTTAAGTGCTGCTGGATTCAATCCTTGGTACCAAAAAAGAAAAAAGAAAAAGAAAAAAAGTCTGATATAGATTAATTCTGAGCTTTATAATTTACCTATGAGTACTTAGATTTCCTCCATGAAGTAAGAAGTATAGGGTATATTCTCATTCATCATGACAACCCTTCAATAATTATCTTCATGATAAGTCTTCTTTAAGCAATGTGTGATGCAATTTTAAGTATTATGGAAAATAACTTGTCCATAATACAATTTGTAAAGTTTCCCTTTTAAAAGAGTCTACCAAAATGGGCAATGGTTATATGATTTAGCAGGAGATACCCTGTCTGCTAATTTCTGATTTGATTTCAGAACCTTTTGTGATATTATGTGTCCCTCACTTACAACTCAAATATACAACCTAAGTCTTCAAGTCTAAGGAATTTATGTGGCAAGGAGCTTGTCACTGTTAAATGTAGGCTTATTTCCACCATTCATATTTTTATTTTGTGTCTATATTATAAATAAGCTGAAAGATGCTTTTTCTAACAAAAATGTTTCATGTCAAATTCTCCCAGCATCATTTGGGAATGTCATTGAATAAACTAATAGTAGGCTTCTAAGCCAAGAGTAATTATGCTACATTGCTCTTTTTTGGCAGGGAGCTATTTTTTTCCTGTAAATGAGGCACTTTAACATAAGCACACTTTTACACTGTAAAGTGGAGGAGGATTTGATGCAGATGTCTTTTAGGTGAGACACAAGATCATATTTTCCCACTTCTAGATTAATGTAACAAAGTGATCAATCAATCAATCAATCTATCAACTTGCTTTTCTGATAATCACTGTAGCAGATAGCAATTAGAAATGGAAACACATACCCTTGAAAGTTGGGTCTGCTCTTGATGGCTAAGCATTTTGTGACATTTTATATTCAGAAATCACTTTAAAATCATTCATATTAGTATTTGCTTTAAACCAGTTGTTGAGGAAATTTATTTCTTTGATTGCTATTTTTAGAGGAGCAAACTGGTTCAGGAAGATTAAATACCTTGCCCAAATATGGTTAGCAACTTCATGGCAAAAGTGGAGCTAACAATCTAGTCTGTAGCCCATCTATTTTACCATAGGTCACTATAATAGATGTGCTTCCTTGACTTCTCATTTCCCCAGAAGAGAAATTTGAAGATATCATTCAAGTTTATGGAGTTGAATTTACATACTGTGAGAGTCAAGAAAAATCCATTTTGTAAACTGATATTATTTTAATGTTTATGTATCTATCTAGGAACATCTAACATCTATAGGGGAAAGAACTAAGTGCTTTAAATACCTATTTCATATACATAAATCTTTTTAATGTAGAGTTCAGTTGGAAGTCCATAAGTTATCCTCAGGAAACAAGACTAATTATGGCTAAAGTGTATTGATAGTTTATAACAAAGCATGCAGGATACAAGCACTTAAGGGACCTCATTTGAATCTCATTAAGCACTATGAAGCAAATACTATTATTCTTATTTAAAGATGAAGAAACTCAGGAAATATACAATTTCCTAAAGGTCACAGAAAACAGGAACTAAGAGACAGGACACCACAAAACATGTGTTTATTGCTCTAAAGTCCATGTCCCTAAGCCCTACATGATATTGCTTCCCTCCACAATCTACCTCTTTAAATAAATAACAGTGTCTGTTTACCCTAAGTCCAATATGTGTCTTTGCTTTTCTTTCTTTGTTTAGTTGTAAGCAAGTTGATTGCATTTTTCTTATTAATTAATGCATATTATCAAAGAGAAGAATAAAAATATTGGAAAAAATCCCTCAGAATTTATTATTGTCAATGCTGTTATCTGTCCTAGTAGGTCTTCCTATTACCTGACATCAAATGAAGATGACCATGAGATTAAAATATTCATAAAAAGAGAATAAGCTAGTGACTCTAGGCCAAGCCTTGCCTACCAAATATCTTAGAATCTTTCTCACCCCCATTTCCCTGGGTGGATGTCTTTACCCAGATGTAAGATTGACTGAATGCTAGTTAATCCTGCATAGGCCATTGATTTTAAATTGTACACAAGAATCATAAAATCTAGACTGTGAGTATGAAAAGTTCAAATAAGATATTAGCATGAGGTACAATTAAGATTTTGTGATAAATAACTGTGGGTTAAATTCTCCTTTGCTTAACTGTAGCTGAACAATTTTTCAAACATTACCAGTATTGGTATAGTCTGCCTCTGTCCCCATATGGGTTATTATTTTACTTATTTATTTTTTCTACATATGGTAAATTAGACTTATCTCTTAAGTATAAACAAAAGGCTGTCAATATTTTTGGATGTCAGCAGAAGAAATCCATGTATTCATGGGTTAGAATGGACTGAGCCTAAAGTCACACATTGTGTTTAAGGAAAGGCAGTACTGGGTTGAGAGAAAGCAATAAATTTTGAAATCAAATGGACAGATGTTCTAAATTTGACCCATACATGACCTTGGATATGCTGTTTCTCTGAAATTTGGTCTCAGGTAATGTGTTACTACCCCTGGCAAAGTGCTTAGCAATTATTAGGCTACTTAGTGATGTGACCACATGTACCACTATGCCAACATTAGGATATACAGTTGAACTAGCATGGCTGGACACATTTCCTTAAGGTTTTATGTGTTATAAATAGTGTTAAAATATTTTATGTGCTTTTGTTTATGAAGATACAGTAAATTACCAGATTGTAACAGAAGGTCTACTACAGTTCCTCTCATGATGATATTAAAAGGACTCATAATCACTTTCTAGTTTGTAGAAGTGTATTCAAAATGAGTAAGAAAATTCTGATGCATTTATAAAGACTTTAAGATACATAAAATGATGCCCACTGAGATAATTAATAAAATATGGGCTATCAAGTGAGTGTCATGGTAGAACTGATGATCTTCATCTTTTCCTTAATCAATAAACAATTATTTCAAAACAGTATATTGAAGAAAATATGCTATATGCTGATTATAAACTTCATTTTTACACAAAAGGGTACTTATGTATATATATAATTGTATGATAGATATAGCGTATGACATATCAGAAAGAGTCAAATCCAAGACGAATTTTTGTAAGGTTAAAAATTTTCCATACCTTCAAAACTAATAGTAACATATTTATTCAATTTGCAATCTGTATTGAGACTGAGTGCTACACAGAGTCAACTTGGAAAATACTGCTTGGGGAAGCATTTGTTCTCTGTATTGCACTAAACAATTCAGTTCTGACCTCAAATTTGCACTCCCCAACAAAACAGAAAGAATTTCAATTAATCATACTAACCATTCTTATGGTCCACTTTTAGAAACTTTTACTAATTATGCACACAGCCTCCCTCTGGCTCTTTTACAAAGCTTCCAAAAAATTTTTAGTTTCCACTCACACATAGTACTCTTCTTGAGAGGAAATTTCCTTCTAATTGATGAAGTATCAGTGATGCACAATGTACTTGTAGAGTAACACTCTGGTCAGGGATCTACTTATTCCAGATAGTTAATTCTTCTTTGATGGGAGGGACTAAGAAGATGTTGCTAAGTTGATGGGTATATCAATTAAGGTAACACTAGTTGCTATAACAACAAAAAATATTTATTGACTTCTCATAATAAACATTGATTTTCCAATTGGGGTAGATCACATCCAAATGAAATCCAGCCTTCTTTTTTCTTAGCATCCAACAATTTTCTAAGAGCTCAGATCCTCTGAATCCAGCCTATAAATATAGAAGAACAGGAAGACACCCACTTTAAATCACTTTGTCTAGAAAGTAACATTATTCTGTTCCTATTTCTCTGTTATAAGCAAACAACAGTGTCTCCCACAGATGTACATGAGGCTGGGATGTCAGAAGGCAGGTCTATGTTCTTCCTACTGGCAGGTCTACACTATGAAAAAAGGAGACTAGTGTTGTATTAAAAGATTGTCTTTGCCAAAGGGTACAGGGTTGAGGTGGTAGTAGTAGGCATAAACCAATTAGGAACAGAAGGGTGGGCATTCCAGATTGTAAAAGTATGATTATGTATATTGTTATAAAAGTGAGAGCTCACAAGAGGCAGTCACTAATGTCAAATATGATTCAATCAGAAAACATTGAGGACCAAATGTTAACCACGTGCTCATCAGCATTTTATCATTTAAGTGGAGAGAATGCAGTTTAGCAAAATGTAGCTTCTGCTATAAAGAAACTCCTAATTCTTCTGTGGGAGGAAGACACATAATCAATCAAGTTATTAGAGTAAATGTTAATTTTTACATTTTGAATTCTGGGATGATTCTGAACTAGATTTTCTGCGAAAATTCTTAGCAAATTGATCATTTATCCTATCAGACAATGTTTGAACAATACTGGATACTTTTATTGGCACAAGAGATGAGGTGGTGAAAAGCTAATTATAGCCCAAGTTTCAAAGAGCTGATATACCTGTAATTTTATGAGTTGGGAATAATTTCTAAATTGATGGACAGCTGGTTTAGTTTGAGGTAACCATACTGATAGCACAAACAGAAGTGATACCTTATATGATACTCTTCACGTAAGACTTTGTATTATTATACAGGTTTCTAGGAGATATTTCAATGATCAGTTTTATGAAAAATAATATATGATTCATATACAGCTATTTTGGAAAATATTACATCCTTCAGTAAAAATTAAATGTATAAAATGATATTAAAATGAATATTTTAAACTATTTTTCTTTGGGGGACCTAAGACTAAATTAAAGATGGACTAAGAATTTCACTGAGGGAATTTATCCAAATTTGATTAAATCTAAACCTTCAGATATGTGTGGTTTAATATAACTTTAAAGCCAACTTTGTAGCCAACACCTGATTTCTTTTTTGTTGATTCCAATAGCTGAAATCTGAATTAAGATTCATCTTTCTATTTAAATGCAGATTCAGGTTCTCCACCTGAGGTGGAAACGTCATTTCTTTTGACTGAAATACTAATATATAGGGAAGTTTCATTTACATGAATATTCTTTCCCGGGACAGGAAGACTTTTCTTGTGATATCTAGAATATTCATTACAATAATTTTGTAGCCTTCTCTACTTACTTCATCTTTGTGTGCTATAATTTATGTGCCGAATAATGGAGATAAATACAAATTAAACTTTCAGTGGGCAATGGAAAGGTGTGAGGGAATTTTAAAATGGAAGTGGTGAATTAAATAGCACTGAGTGACCAAATCAAAATTGAAATGGAGAATGCTGAAAAGCTAGGTGCATTAATATACTGACAAAGATATAATATGTAGAACCATTTTATGCCTTTTCCTTTCATCTCTTTTTTTTATGCTTTAAAAATTGAATCCTGCAAAGAGTGTTTTAAAATATAGAGCCTTGGGTTATGTATGCCAACTCATCTAATGTATACCTGAAAAGCTGCTATACTTATCTCCAATGTGAAGATTTATAACACAGAGGAAATCAAAATGTGAAAATAAATCATTGTAAAAGAGTAGTATTAGCATCTTATTAACTGATTTCTTATTGTATTAAATAATAGCTAAAAAGGTAGTCCCATTTTAGTGAGACAATTTTGGGCAATTCCAAAGCTATGAGAATCAAAGTTTAATTATATATAAAATAACCATCTTTGCTTGGATAATGCATGTGAGCAAAACGTAAAGTAAGAAAACAGCATTTACCTCAGTTATTTAATAGAAAAATTATGAAGTTATTTTTAAAATGTATTTTCTCCCTCAGATAAATTTCATCTGGAAGACTATTATTTATAGAAAATTGCACAGTTTATTATTACCAAGATTTAAACATTTGCATTCATTCATTAATAAAAAACTTGAGAGCAGGATGTCTTCTATGTTTAGATACTGGAGATGTAGAGGCTAAACTACAAGTCTCTGAATCACATAGGCTACAAACTAAGTAAAGGAGTAAACATTCAGTATAGGGCATTTGATAATCTTCAATTTGAAACATGTAAATTTGAAACATTCTAACCTGTTTCCCTGATACCACCTTCATCTGTTTGTTGTGATTTCTCTGATATGTCCTTCCAGGTTTCCCTAGGGACTTGGTTTCTTTTGGTAGTATTACATGCCATTTTAACTCTGTATGCTTGTCATACTACACTGTCCCGGACTGATGCTATCCAGGTACACCCTTCATTCATCATTTCTCTTAGGGATTATGTTAGTAAGCTTCTTGTCACTGTGACCAAAATACCTGACAAGAAAACTTGGAGGAGAAAAATTTCATTGTGGGTTCACGGTTTGAGAGAATCAGTCCATGGATGGCAGACTTCATTGCTCTGGGCCCAATGTGAGGCAGAACATCATGGTGGAAGAGCATGGCAGAGGAAAGCTCCTTACTTACCTCATGATAGCTAGGAAGTAGAGCAAGAGAAGCCAGGGACAAAACATATAATCCCCAAGGCACACACCCAGTAACTTACTCCTTTCAGCCTTGCTCCACCTATCTACAGTTACCACATAGTAACTGATTTAAATTATGAATCCACTAAATAGATTAACCCACTGATTAAGACACAGCTCTCTTAACCTAATCATCTCATCCCTGCATTAACACAGGAGTTTTGGGTGAACACCTCATATCCAAACCATAATAGGAATTATCAAATTTTAATGTGCATAATAATCAGCTAGGCACTTGTGATAAGGTATATTTAGTAAATGTGGTTAGATACCAGGAATTTTAACAGGAACACCTGGTGATTTGATGTGGATCATCTGGAATCATACTTCGAGAAACATCTATGAACTGTCAATACCGCTTGTCTGTTGCTGAAGCCTAGATCTTTCTTCTGGACTTTCCTGACATACAGCTAAGTATCTGTTAGAAATTTCCTCTTGACTGCAAACCTTCCCCTATCATAATGCAGTCTCCTGGTTATTATTCATACATTTTCTGGTTTAGAAAATTGACCTTGACTCCCTAATATAATAGATTAGAAATCTGGGTGTTATCTTTGACCCTTCACTTTGCTTTATTATTTTTATCTGATCAATTACAAAATCCTGTTGATATTGACCCTTAAAAAGATTCTGAATTTGCTCCATATTCCTTAATGCCTGTTATACTCTAAAATTTCTACCACTTCCTAATCACACATTTTCTATATCCATTCTAAAATCTTTTCTGATTCCTTTAAATTAAATCTATTCTCCAACACTGTAAATTAAGCAACATTACTAGAAAACCAATCACAGAAAAATAGGTGGATACATCAAAAAATCTTTCCTGTAGTCAAAAATCCATGCATTACTGAGCTCCCCAGTGTCATTCTCCCATCTCTGTCTTGCTCTTCTCCTTGTACTCCTGTGAAACAAAATGTAGTCAATCAAATTTATACTTTTATTTTTCAACCTTCTAGTCTGTCTGAGTTTATTTAGGCTACTATAACAAAATAGTATAAACTAAGTGATCATAATACACAGAAATTTCTTACAGTTCTGAAGGTTATGAAGTTCAAGATGATGATATGGTATCTGGTGAAGGCCTGGCTTTCTGTTCATAGAGGGCATCTTTTCACTGTGTCCTCACATGGTAGAAGGTATGAGAGGTTTCTCTTTGGCCTCTAACAGCACTAATCTCATTTACAAGGGCTTCACCCTAGTACTTAATCATCTCCCAAAGATATTATTTACAGTTATGATCATTTTCAAGTTTAGGATTTTGATATGTGATTTTTTTGTGGGAAGTGAGTACCAGGGATTGAACCCCGGGGAGCTTATCCACTGAGCCACATTCTCAATCATTTTTTCACTTTGAGACAGGGTCCTGATAAATTGCTTAGAGCCTAGCCAAGTTGCTGAAACTGACTTTGAAACTGCAATACTCCTGCCTCAGGCTCCTGAGGTGCTAGGATTACAGGTATGTGCCAACGTACCCAACCTCAATACATGAACTTTGACACAAACATTCAGACTGTAACATGGTTTTGCATGTGCTATATCCTTTACCTAAACTTACCTTTTATCACTTGAAAGAAACTTCCTCAACTATATGTCATCCCCTTGGTGAAAGCTCCCTTAGATAGAAAGTTTAGCTTGAATTCATATCTGCACATTATAGAATTGTCTGATTTAGGATATTTATTACATCTCCCATAAAATATTTGGTATGTACTTATTAAAGTTAACTTTTGTTTATTTGAAATTGAATTTTAACTGTGAATCCAAGGTCATGCCAGGAAACCCGTACCTTTACCCATTTAGCATGACACAGTTAAACTTTTATTTTTACTCTTATTTTTATTTTTTTGCTATTTGCTTCTACCTCTTAATAAACTTTGAATTCCTAAATTCCTCAAAGGCAGAGAAACTGTCTCTATTTTTCTACATTGTGTCATTAACACTTTGAGTAATGCTATTTTTTGGAAGCCAAAAATTATTTGATAAAAGAATGAAATATGTACTCCATATTCAAAACTCACTATTTCTGTTTTTCCACTACACTTATTGCTTCTAAACCACAGCAATAGAAAATTGCACCTAGTAAATGTGAATACTCATTAAATATAAAAATATAATCTTTAGCAGAAACAAGGATTTCATACTATAACAAGACCTATGAATAATTTTACTTTGAATATAATTTACCAGTCTACAACAAACATAATTAACAATCATTTCCTGAACCCAAAGCACTACTAGACCAGTTTTCTCAGAAACACAAAGAAAATTGCTAAACAATAGTATAGACTGTCGTTTTTAGAGTTTATTTGAATGAGAAAGAAGACGTTTGTAAGAGAGAGAACACATTAGAAAGAAGCTCAGTAGAATATTTCCTGTTTGTACTCAGAAAAATACATAGTTCTCCATTTTCAAATTTTCAAATCCTTAAACAAATGTGTTCTTTGAAAAAAGAGATATTGAAACAGTGTTTTGAGATTAAATCTAGACTTTTCTACATATTGTGATTGAAAACAATGATCTGGATATTCTGAGTAAATCACAAAAAATATAAAATACCAGTATCAATTATAGGTCCATTAAAACAAAGATTTACATAATTGATTCTAGTAGCAATTGATCTCCAAATGTCACAAGATGCCATGGGGCTCCTAGAATTGATGATGGATAGCAACTTTAGTAACATTAGGCACAGATAATGCAAGCAAAAACAGCATCTGTTACATGATAAGGAGTTATTGGCATATGAAAATAGCTGGAAATGATATTTTGGGATTAGTTGGGAAAATGTACATCTCCCCACCCCTAGTTGCATTAACAAGCAATGGAATATGTAATCAAGAAAGAGGATGATAATAAGTCACATTTATTCATTGAACAAAGGTTTATTTAGGCCTGACTCTGAGCCTGACAATTAATATTCTCTACATTGAGTAGGAAGTAGGTTTTAAAAAAAAGTGTGGAAGGCAGCTAACTTTTGACTTAGCAATGGCAATTATTCTCTCATTGGTGATTGATAATTCCAATATTTCATTATGAACACTGAAGGTCACTGAGCCTGATTTGAGTTCAGTGCTTTCATCAGTAAAACAAATTAGTTTACCTCCACTCAGGAGTGTTTGGTGACAGTCCTCATTCAAGCCATGGTCTAGTGCTATGAGTTTCCCTGGTGACCTTCCTTTTGCCATCTCTTACAGTCTTCTCTTACCTGGCTCCTCCTTGCCTTTGTGCTACTGTTTTTTCTGTGGAGCCTTCTTTGTTTTATTTTTGTTCTCATTTCCCACATTTTGTACTTCAAGTCAAAGAGACAAGTATGTTTTCCTCCTTGCTCATAGTTGGAACTTACAAATTACTTCAACTGCTCCTTAAAAAGTATACAGATGTAAAAGTCAAAATAACAATGGCAGCCATATTATTCTATCCAAGCTCAAGCCACTCAAATCACTTGCCCACCACCTTTCCTCTTTGTACTCATATTTCGATCTCTTAGACACTTTTTCTCATTAACTAAATAATTCAACTTATTAAATACAGCCTCTCTGCTTCCTGACTCCTGTTCTCATCCTCATGATTTCAATATTTATGCAAGTGAAACATCTAAGTTCCTGTCCTCTTTGTTCCTTTACTTCTTTCCCTCTTGTGAACTTTTCTTTTTTTTTTTTTTACTTTTTCTCAGCTTTTCAGTTTCCACAGAGACAAGCTATCTTCAGACCTAGTCATCACTAGAAACTGTTTCACTTTTGAGTTCTTTATTCCCCAAATTGCCCTCTCCAGACATGTTTTTCTGTTGTTTTAGATCATTTGTTTCATGACTTTAAACAACAAAATTCTAGCTGGGTGTGGTAGTGCATGCCTGTAATTCTAGCAACTCAGGAGGCTGAAACTGGAGGATCACAAGTTCAAAGCCAGCCCCAGAATTTAATGAGACACTGATTTGAAGGAAAAATAAAAAGGGCAAGGGCTGGCAATGTAGCTCAGTGGTAAAACCCCCTTGGATTCAATCCTTAGTATCAAAATAAAAAAACTACTGTTATTATATTGTGCTGCCCATGTTACTCATATTTCTCTTCTGCTGTCTACTTGCTCCCTTCTTGATCTTTTATTTTCCAGTTATAATCACTACATTGCAAACACCACGAACTTACCACTTTCCCTTTGTCTCACTAATTCATCAATTTCCCTACCCTGGAGAATTCATGCATTTGATAACCACCTCTTCTTGGAGAAAAATCACATAATCATTTTAAGATGACTGGTATCACTTTAAACTGAACAAAACCATTGTGAATTGTGCTGATATTCTTTTATAACTCAATCATTTACCCAGCAAATACATATTGGTAAACCTGTTTGCACTAGAAGCTGTTTTAGGTGACAGAGTTATGAGTGACAAATTCAAAATAGATCTTGTTTTTATATGGCTTATGTTTCATTGGGGTCTCATGAGAAGTGAAGATAAAAACTAAGTAAATAAATAAGCATTTGGGGGGCAAAGGATACAGCTCAGTTGGCAGAGTGCTTGTCTTACATACATGCACAAGGTCTTGGGTTCAATCCTCAATACCACAAAAAAAAAAAAAAAAAAGAAAGAAAGAAGAAAGAAATAAGCATTGGGGAAATATCACATAGTTATAAGTGCTGACTATTCACTGGGAGCACTTACTATCTGTCTGGAAAAATATTACAAAAGTAATAGAATAGAATAATAGTGTAGAAGGTCTTGGAGGGGAACTTATAGTAGCTCTATAAGGCTGCCTTAACGTGGAAACATATTTTGTGAGACTTGAATGGTAGAGTACAGCTAGAAGAAACCTGTAACCTTCTTCTTTCATTATAAACTAACATCTTCATTTTACACACTTCATGCAACATTTAGAACATAGAAACTATCAATTGCAAAGTATCTGCTTCAAGTTTGCACCTATAAGCCTATAATTTTCATCTCACCTACCTCTCTGACACTTCTTCACAAGTTTTCCTTCTTCAGTTATAACCTGTATATCTAATGTAATTAATAGCTTCATCTTCATTAGATCACTTAAAATTTAGCATTAAAGCATATGCATATATTTCCTAATTCAAAATAAAAATTCTTCCTTAGCCCTCTCTGTCTCTCCACTTGCATTCCATCCCATCCCACCACCAGTATATTTGCCTCAAAAAGATTAATAGTCTCCATGTTTCAATTTTAAAAAGGATTTTTGTCATCTCCATCTTAATGTCTCAGCAGCATTCTATGAAGATTAACACAACATAATAAAATTAACAATACACCAATTCTCTCCTCCAGTCCTCACAAATACATGTCTTCAATATAGTAGTCTGTCAGTATCTGTAGGACACTGGTTTCAGGACCCTCTGAGATATCAAATTAGGTAGAGTTCATTTCCCTTCTATAAAATAACAGTTTTTTCATAGAACCTATGCACATCTTCCTGTGTATATTAAGTCATAGCTGGATTACTTATGATACCTGACATAGTGTAACTGCTATATATATAGTTATTATACTGCATTGTTTAGGGAATAATGACAAGAATAGGATATGTGTGTGTTAGGTATAGAGGCAGATTTTAAAATATTGATCTATGGTTAGTTGGATCCACAGATGTAGAACCTATGGAGATAGAGGCTGAGTAGATCTCTAATATCAATCTCTATAATAACCCACTCTACATGAGACCTTTTCTCTGGATAATTAAGATAGACTCTATGCTGAAAATGAAAAATCCTAATCACAGTGGAGGTTAAAGATATGTATTCATCAAGAACATCACTCACATCCCACATTACACAGTAAATCTGTGTGTATGCCTGTACATATATATCTTTCTTCTGAGATATTTTAATAATATACATGAAATGTGTATGTTATATATAATAATTTAAAGCCAGTGATGTGCACAATGGCTGATACAGTTTGTTCATGTGTCCTTATGACCTTTTAACTTTTCAGTATTATTTATGGAAATGTCTCTTCTGGAGTTTTCTGAATTAAGCCTTTCCCTTATTTCAGCTCCCTCTTGCTGATCAGAAAAAAAGTGTCTTCTGTAGCATTCAAGTTAGTACAGAATTTTCTAGGCAATTCAAATCCAAAAGCCAAGAAAGGAATAAAAATTTGAAAATAATTGACAAATATTTTAAAGTAAGAAACATCTTATGTTCATGACATTTTCAATGACTGATTTTTTTCTGAATATTGAAAATGCAAAGTAGATAATTTCTTTCAACATTCTGTTTTAAATTAAATAAATTTTCAGAGAAATCTCAGTATGTTTGTTTTTTAGTGCCTCTTTCTCCATCAACTAATGCTATTTTTGTAGCCCAAAGCAGGCTTTTGAACAGTGTAGTGTAGTAATTGCTTTATTCTGACAGAAACTTCCATATGTTGAGGATGTGAACATAATTCTTTGATTGGACTACTCGAATGTAAACATGCCCAGTGGGTAGACAAGTTCAGGTTGTTAATCATTTTCTGAATAGTTGTATATTTGTTGAATTGTTAATGAGATTTTATGGTTTTTCTTCTTAGACCTGTCAAAGATACCTGTTCAACATGAGAACACGTATGAGAGATTTGGTAGAGCTGTAAGATAAGGCAACTTTCCTTTCTTTTTTCTTTTTCTTTTTTTCCTGCTGGCAACCCATGGCAGCAGAGTTCTTTGTCAAGTTTCTGTACCATTTCAGTTACTCCAGGCCACTATCAGCCATGTGGTTTTCAGAGCTTCCCTGGCTGTGCATGATGGACTGTTCAGATCCGCAGGCATCAGAATCAAGCTTGCGTTTACATCTAAATGACTTCCTTCATTAAACTCCAACTTTGATTTTCAGTATACTAAGTTTGTATGTTGTTCAAAGCAATAAAATGATTTCAAGAATTTCTTTAATTGACTTTGTATAATTATTAAATTAAGATTGTCACTGTTACTTCATCTGGAATGATAATTTCAAAACTGTCATTTTACACGCAGTTTCAAAAGAATAGCAGAATTTTTAAATCAATTTTAGTACATATAAAGTGTTTTGATACTGTAAAATCTAGTGAAACTGAATCGAATAATTGAACTTGAAAGCAAAGCCAAAATAAAATGTGTAAATTCTAGAACATTTTTTAAGAAATTTAAATTACATTTTAAAAATAGATTTTCAACAGTTCATTTCTTCTTAAGTATCTACTGTAACACAAGCCAATAGTTGGTAAAGAATTGCTAATTTAAGGTATTTTGATGCCATCTCTCCCTCTCCATGCGGCATAAAGATCATTTGAACAGAACTCATTTTTTTTTGTATATGACTAAATAATAATTCCAAATGGGGAGCAAGGAATTTCTTAGGTAGATTTGGCAGCCCAAATAGTTTCTTATATATTTTAAATTATTAGGCAGATTTTTATATAAAAACAATTCAAAGATAAATTTGGTCATGGTTTCTAAAAATTTTATAAAAGTTGAATTTGTATGCTTTATATTGTAATATTTCTATAAATAAACACACTGATCATGAAAATGAAATAGATTTCATTGTAAAGATAATACATCATAGTCAAATTTAAATGCCTATTTAAAAGGAAACTATTTCAGATGAAAGAGAATGGAATGTAGATCGATTCATCTTCCATTACCACATAATATGAGCAGAGGAATGACCTTCAATGTCTTCCCAAACCTGCCTGAGATAAAATGGTATTCTCTGGACATGAGAGGGAGGGGGAATGGCTTGCATTTACTCTGCCAATTCATCTTCTGTAACCTGTCAGAAATGGTCAATTCAGGATTACCAAGGACTCATTTTAATCTTGATTTCAATTTCTTTTCTCAGAAGCATTTTGTCAAAGAAAGTAAAAGTAGCAAAGTTTCCTGATCTGACTTGCAATTCGAATTTCTTTCTTCCTCTCTTTACTTCCAGATTGAAGACAAAACTGGAAGACTTTGGAATCACTGTCAACCTGTTCACCATTTCATATGTCTAATATCTTGACGTGAAAAGGATAATGAAATCACTGATCTCATCAAAGGCTTTGGTAACATTTACAGTAAATTCACTTTGAAAACCTCACTTTTCTATTTGAAAAGCAGCCCCTTATCTGCAGCTTTGTAACATGACTTATTAAAATTAGCAGAAGCCTTTATGTGTTTGATTTTGCATTAAAGATGACATTTCTTATTTTTGCTACAGAAATTTATACAACACTCCATTTGGGAAAGGCTAATATTTTGGTTCACTTGTCAATGGTAATCAGTGTTTAATGAAACAAATGTGGCTGTGTTGATATTTTTATTGTGGCACTTTGTCATTCTTTTGTTGGCAGATCCAGACAGAGTTGGCCTTTTTTGATCCAGAAAATATCTGGCCAAACACATTCTATTTTTTGCTCTACTTGCTGCTAACATATTCTTTGAAAATCTCTGATGATTTTCCTTTTCACTATGAAAGCTTTTAAAATCAATTATTTATCTTTACTTTCTAGGTTTCTTGAAAGCACTACACAATCTGCTTTCTGAAATACCTTACCAAACTTCATTTTGCTGCTTGTTTCCTGTTGCCCTCTGCTTCAGGTACATGGAACTACTCCTTGTTCTGTAGGTAAGTCTGTTGCTATTTCTTCCTTCCTGGAATTCTCACTTTCAACAGCTCATTCTAACCCTGACCACAAGCCCTGTTGCAATGGTTAAGTACCTGATGTCCGATCTGTCAACTCCATATATGCTTCACTGACTTCTTTTTGAAATTAGATTTTTTGCCTTATCACTTAGGACACAATTTTCTGTTGGTTTATACTCTGTAGGGTCTACGTTACCTTTCTCCTTTCAGAGTACTTTTTCAAGTACTCCCAGTACACCTCCTTGGCAACCCAATCATTGCCTCCTCTCCTTTTACCGTTCCTTCTATGTTCTTGAAATAGATTTGACTGTATTTTTCCCTCCACTAGTTTGAAGTTCTTGGCACACTTAATGTTATTCTGTCTCTTAGAGTCCTTGTCTTATTTTAAACCCAATCTTAAATGAATCAGCAATCCATCTTCCCTGTGCTTCATTTTCTACTCTATGCAAAGAAAAAATTAGAAGCAGTCAGGTAGGGTCGCCCTGAATGTTTCTGCATATCCATATATCCCACTCCGTAGAGTATTTGGATATTAACTGGCCTGCTCCTGTCCCAAGGATCTGCCTCCCTGTCTGTAAATCCCAGCTATTCCTATATTGATAGGCTCTTTGTCATTCTGGGAAGAATCTATCCATTTTTCTTTCTCTCATATATTCCACTTGTCATCTTCCCAGAGATCCTAAATACAGCCAAATTTAATTAAACAAACAAAAATCAGAAACAAAATCTCATACCCTAACTTTATTCTCACTTTCATTTTTCTCCAGTTACAAGTTCATCTCTCTTTTCCCTTTAAAGGCAGAGAGTTATATCGTGCCTACACCCACAGCCTTGGTTTCCTTTGCTCCTGCTTACCATTCAATCCATTAATCATGGCTTGTATCATCATATTTCCATGAAATAATGTCACCAGTGCTACCAGTGGCTTCATGTTGATAAAGAGAAATGGGTATTTTAATAATACTTTATTTCAAATCTCTGTAGCATTTAATACAGCTACTCCTTGTCTTCCTGAACACTTCCTTCCCCTCCATATATTTTCATGATATGCCTTTCTCCTAAACCTCTGATTGTTCCTTCCCTGGAATCTTTTGTAGCGCATCCTCTTATACCTAACTTCCTCAGGGCAACTTAAGGTTCTTCAAAGCTAAACCCAAAGCCCTTTCCTTTCTCACTTAATATTCTCTTCCTAGGTAATCGCAGTCATACCCAGGGATAAGTGAATACCTCTGTTAATTTCTATCTCAAGTGTCTCCTCTGAGTTAGACCTTCTACTCTGAGTCTTATCCAATTTGTTTCCCAAAAGGTAATCAGAGAGGAAATTTTCAAAATTAAAATTTCAGATTGTCTTTCAAGACTCTTTCCTCCAAATTCCCCTACTGATCTACTTAAAATCTTTAATCACTTCCCATCTTCTTACCCTAAGTTCTCTGTGTTTTTATCATCTAGACCTTTTTTGGATTCAATGGTAATCATTCTGATTCCTCCTATTAATCCTAACCAATGAATTTATACATGTTGTTCTTTTCTCTTTGTTATTTTCCCATTCTGCTTTAGCGTAAGTCCAACTCATCCTTCAGATACCATCTGAAGTATAACTTCCTCAAGGAAGAGCACCCTGATCTTTCTGACTAGAACATTCCCTGACAAATGGTCTGCTCTTCTTTATGCCATTTAGTGACTGTCAATTTTGTCTTTGTTAGTGAGATTATTTGATTAATATTTCAGTTCCTTTATAAGATCAGTTACCAACTCTTACTTTTTGAAAAGTAAGTCCCCAGTATCTAGTATAGAACCTAATGCAGAATAATAACTCAATAAATGTTCAATGAAGGATAAAATTAATATATGATAGATTCCTCTTTCAGGTGTATGTTTTTCATCAAAACACCTTTCCCATTGTAAAAGTTCTATAAATACTTGTTATATTGTATTAAGTAATATACATTTTCAATGATAGAATGATATTTGAAAGAAAACAAAAATACAGTTGTATCTGCAATTTAGAATAACACATTTATATTCAGTTTAACTCTGTTCATGATTATTTCATATTGTTTTGTGTGGCATTTGAAAATGAGTCATAGCAATTCGTTTTCTTTTGGATTAAGAAATATGTGATATTGTCCCTCAACTCATTTATTAGAACATCTGATTAAGGTTGGCTGTACTAGTTTCTGGTCAAATGACATGTCACTTTGTTGTCACTTTTAGGCTGACCTGAATGGACTAATAATTTACATTTTACATTGTATTAAACCCTGAGTTCTTGGAATGGAAAAACCAATGCTGTCACACTGGGAGTGTGGTTTTGATGAATGTATTTTTCCCACTCCCCAGAAAGAAAAGTGGTTATAATAACTCAATAAAACATTATTCATTTTTCCTAGCTTACCCCACATTTTGTTTTTGAGAGCAGCATGCATACAGCAGTAACAAAAAAGTTGTTTTTTAAGGATGATTCATTTTAGCACAGTTTAAAGTAATCATTAGTTTGTGACCTTTCATTAATAGAGGAAATGCAGAAACCACAAGCAATAACCACTAATCACTAATTAAAGTCACTGATGGAAGAAATTTGAAAGAAACAGTGTTTACTTTGCTTTGGAAGAAAATTCAAAAGTATAGCAGTGCTCTGGTTAAGGTTACAAATTTTATGCCGTCCAAGCCAGCTAACACTCAAATTGTGCACTTCATATTAATCACCATTCCTAATTAAAATTTGAAAATATAGCATTGCCTTTTTATTAAACAAAAATGAGTGTCAATCTCCATTAATTAAAAGAAACTTAATATCACAGGATGGGGTTATAGAAAGCCCTTAAAAATTGCCACATTGATTTTGAAATAAATATTTTAATACAAACATCAATGAAATTATATTAAACAATTGAAAGTGAATCATGAGCAAAAAGCACATTACTCCTTATATAATTTTAAGGTGACACTTTTAGCCGTTTTTTTTGTTTTTTGTTTTTGGTACGGAGGATTGAACTCAGGGGTACTGGACCACTGAGCCACATCCCCAGGCCTATCCTGTGTTTTATGTAGAGACAGGGTCTCACTGACTTGCTTAGGGCCTAGCCATTGCTGAGGCTGGCTTTGAACTTGCGATTCTCCTGTCTCAGCCTCCCAAAGTGCTGGGATTACAGGCATGTGCCACCATACCCAGCTGACACTTAGCCTCTTGACTGGTCTTGCAGCCTCTTGCTATGACTATGCAGAAGCTCAACTTCCTGCAGCCAGTGTGGTTTTCCTAAATGCCAATCACATTGTGTCTTTTGTTTTGTTAAAGTTATTTGATTTCTCTCTAGCATTCAATATACAGTTTCATCATTTAAAAATAATCTGACAGATAAACAAACTTACATAAACACACTCAACCTCTGTGTCCAGCTATACTATATTCAGATGATGTTTTCTTTCTCACACATCTGTGATCCACGGTGAATTTTCTCCCTCTCTTGACCTAATTTCTGCTGATTTTTCAAAACATTTCCCAGATTGAATTGAATTTATTCATTTCAAATGTTGCCTCTTTCAGGATGCTGATTTCTGATGCCCCAGTTTCTTTCAGAACCCCAGAGCACCTGAAAACAAAACCCAATTCACAGGTTGTAACTGCAAACATTTGTTCATGTATATCTCAGGAGAAATTGTATATACTTTGAGGACTACATTTTCTTTATTATATGCTGGCTTTGGCATTCATTTGTCACCTATATAGTATTATCTGTCATTCCCCATCTTGCAGTTGTGGACACAAAAGTTCAAGACATGTAGCCCCCATTCTTGAACGGTCATAAACAGACAGAGTACTTACTAAAAACAGCTCCTAACTGTAATAGTAAACAAAGAAATCTCAGTTTTGAGAACTGATGAAAAAGAAAGATGACAATCATAATCACAAAATGATTAATCACATAATGATAAGAATGACAAACTACAGTAATCCTCTTTTATCCATGATTTCACTTTCTGTAGTTTCAGCTACCTGTAGTAAACTACCATCAAAAATATATGAAAAAATCCCAGAAATCAACAATCCAAAAGATTTAAACTGAACCATTCTGAATAGCTTGATAAATTTCAGGCTATCCAGTTCCATCCCTATGGAATGTGAATAGTCTTTTGTTCCAGTGTGTCTACACTCTATATACTACCCTCTCATTAGTTATTTAGTAGCCGTCTCAGTTATCAGATGGATTGCAGATGTGCTTGCAGTTCTTATGTTCAAATAACCCTATGTAATATCATAATGCCATGTCACAATGCCTATGTCATTCACCTCACTTCATCTCATCATATAGGCATTGTATCATCTCTTATCATCACAGGAAAGTTGAATATTTTGCAAGATATTTGTAGGGGAGAGAATTCATATATTATAGTATATTTTTATAATTATTCTATTTTATTAGTTGTATTAATTGTTAATTTCTTATTGTACCTAATTTATAAATTAAACTGTCTCATAAGTATGTGCATGAGGGGAAAGTATATATGTATACATACCAACGTCAGTACTATGTGTGGTTTCAGGCTCCCACTATTGGTTTTGGAACATATGCCCTGTTGATAAGGGGAAACTCTTGTATTATATATTATTAAATACTTGTAATCTCTATTTTTAACTGTATTTTACAGTAGTAAGATAATTTTATGATCCAAGATTGCAACTCAATTCCTGACTTTTCTGCCTAATGTTAATTCCAATGAAGCATGGCATTTTAAGTATTTTACTAATTAGGAGCTTTTTCAAAGGTCAGGTTCTACCCAGTCACCGTGTTGATATAGTCATGAATCACTTAACAGGAACACAGTCTGAGAAAGGCATTATTAGGAGATTTCATTATTTTGTGAACACCATAGAGTGTATTTACACAAATCTAGACGGGGTAACCCACTGCACAACTCGACTGAATAGAATTTTATGGGACCACTGTTGTATATGTGGGGTTTCATTGACTGAAGCATCATTATATGGCACACGACTGCAGCTTTTTCCTTACCTGACAGTGCAAAGGCTAAAAACTGATACTACAGCATTAGTCTGATTTCTATCTTTAAAAAAAAATAAAGTACTTTAGGATTCAGAGTAAAAGCTGAAGTTGGTGTTAGGTCAAGACAAAATACTGTTATGCTTCCCAGAATAATGACTGACTCTAGAGGCAAGTGAAAACTTGATCCTGGCAACTTTCCAAGCCTACCAGTGGTAGATATTTGTGACATTTCCTAATACTTTCAAGGACAAAGCTTTTATTCCAGAATGTGCTGGCAGCTGCTGTTCGATGAAAGGATTACCACTTATTCACCAGCTTTCAGGATACCCACAGCTTGAAGATCTATCTCTAGGACAATAGGAGAGCTACTGCCAGGAAAGATCCAAAACAGTGTGCAAAGTGCAGGGATAGGGAGAAGGGTCTTGCTACTCAGTGTAAACCTGATGGAGAAAGAACTGAAGGCATCAACTCTGGGTTCAGCATGATCAATTTCCCATCATTGACAGGAGAGAGAATCATTTGATTCATTTCAACCCAAAAGCATTCTCTGAAAGGTTATTGATGTGATTACATTGCTCTGGAGAGCACAGATACATGCTAATTTGCTGTATCTATTTCAAAATAATACTCTTATTGCGTAACTCAATTCGGGCAGCTGTAACATTAGGTGGTTCATCTAGGTGTGTGCTTTTGAATGTTTGAACTGGTTTCTTGATATAACCAAAATATAGCTTTTGGTGAAACTGTTCAGCAATAACACCCTTTTGTTGATAGGTTTCTATGAAAATATGTATGAATGTTTTGCTTAAAAATGAAATTAGAAGATCAATTAACTCGTGTGTAAAGTCCCTTGTAGATTAGGATTTTAACTGGAAGTTGGAAAACTATTTTCTCTTTGTCCATTTCTTGGTGACAAGGGCAGTGACTAAGTAGAACACTTTTTCTGAGCTCTGTTATCCATTTAAAGATACAAAAGAATTCTAATCAAGGTGTCTGAATTCTGTGGCAAGATATGCTGTGAGGATACACAGGTGAGTAACTCCATAAGTTGGAAAGACCTTGTAATGATGGAAATTCCATGATACTGAAGCTCTGTTTTTTAAAAACCTGGTATTGTTCCTAGATTTCTTGGCTCTGTGCCACCTAATGAAACACTAATGATAGATGTGAGCAGTCTTCCTGTCGTGTCTATAAAGGAATGCTTGATGATTTTATTAACACGAGCAGTGCTGAAACCTCCATTTGATGAACATTCTAATAAGGATCCTCTATGCTAGCAAAGTGCAGGGAAATAACAAGGAAGAACAAACTGATGAAAGAAAGCATACTTTTGATCATAACATAGAAGGACATGGCAGGTGTGCAAATTAATAATTGCATATTCCAAAACAGTATGCAACACATAGAATTAGGCCTAGAGACAGAACAAATCTGATTTTTAAATTGCAACTGCCCAATGGCATCACAACATAATTATTCTTAAAAGCGCAGTCTTGATTCTGAGAATTTGAGTCACCTAATTGATAATCTGAGTGGTTTATTATTATATTTTTGTTAGTTGAAAAACTTGTAACTGGAATTAGGAAATAAAACAAAAATTGAGCTATTAAAATATTCATGTGCTCAAAGAAAAACCAACAGACCAGTAACAAAAGTTTGTAGAAATCATTGCAGTCTAAATAAGGAAATTGTTGTCTCAAGTCAAACAACTGTTTAGATAAAATCTTTAGATTTGGTAGTTAGTTCAGTACTGGAATATTTACAAACGAGGGAAACTAAAATGTGCAAATGGCACACTTCTTTGTTTTTGATTTACCTTCTTGTTGCAAAAAATATTACTTGTAGAATCCACTTTCCTACTTCAATACCATATATTTTACTTTGCGGGTTCCTGCTAATACTTTACATTATAGTTTATATAGTCATATACTCTCTCTCTTCTTTCTTTCCTTCCTTCCTTCCTTTTTTCTTTCCTTCCTTCCCTCCCCCCCCTTTCTTTCTTTCTTTCTTCCTTCCTTCCTTCCTTCCTTTCTTTTTCTTTCTTTTTTTTTTTTTCACTGCTAAAGCTTGAGATCAGGACCTTGAACACTCTAGGCAAGAACTCTCTCTGGCTGTACATCCTCAGCTCTGAAATCATCTACTCTTCTTTTTTTTGAGAAGGAGTGGGTACTGGGGATTGAACTCAGAGGCATTCAACCACTGAAACACATCCCCAGTCCTATTTTGTATTTTATTTAGACACAGCACAGGGTCTCACTGAGTTGCTTAGTACCTCGCTTTTGCTGAGGTTGGCTTTGAACTCTCGATCATCCTACCTTAGCCTCTGAGCTGCTGGAATTGCCACTGCACCCAGCTGTAGTTATCTACTCTTAGAAGTCTATTTTTAACTCCTCATATGCCTCTCTAATAATGCCTCATAATTTTATGTACTTTATATAATTTCTCATATTGTATTTGTACTGCCTTTAGATTATGGTTTGTCTCAATGATATTACATCTCCCTGGAAGATAGAACTGATGACTTATGCAGAATTGTAACTCAGTATTTCACCTGTATTAATATTTTTGAATGAATGTGTTAGTGTAAGTATAAATGAATGTCTGTATTCATCGTGAAATCCAGCCTTGATTTTTTAAAATCATAATTATAATTGGAAATATTCATATTTTCAGTATGAAACAAAATAGTTGGGGTTGAACACTACTTTCACCATTAACAAAACTGATCATAATTCAGTCACTGGATAAAAAAAATTGAAAAAGGAATAATCATTTGAGCACTCACTGTGGGCACATGAAAATATAATTATATAATTAAACAATATTTTATTTCAGATAAAATACATGTATAAAATAAGATACATAGAAGTCTTCAAAGTCTTATGTTTAAGACATAAATTATCATTTGATTAAGTCCAAGCAGCCCTTTAAACTCACCTTTAACCATAATTAATCCTTGTTTATTTTCTTTGGAGAGGTTGTGTGAATGTAAAGGTATTTACATATCATTCATTTTAGAGATAATATTGAATATCACTGAATGGTGAAAGTCTTTTTGAGGCAAAACTTATAAATTCAATTGTGAAATGTATATTTTCAAAAAAGTATATTGGTAGTACAAATGTATTCTATGGTAAAAAAATTCATAACTGCTTATGATACTAAATACACAGACAAGATTTATATGTTTCAACATACATTTACAACACCAGATATAATTCATAATGCTGCCAATTGTTGGAAAAAACATTTGTCTTTGGCCTTCAGCTTATGTCCTGTTGGCATTTTTTCCCTTTTAAATGTTTCTTTGAATTACTTTTAGAAAATATTTACTTTACTTTTGCAGAAGGCATCTTGTTGCTGTAATATATGTGCTAAAATATGTTCAAAATAAAATATGAATCATAATATGTTAAATGTTAATTATTATTACATTAAAGTAACATCAATTTTATAACAAATTCAAATTATGTATTGTGGCTATAAATAGCACACAGTCATTTATACCAATTCAACATTTTGAGTACTCATTGTATAAATAAATATTTCCTTCATGATAAGAAGATAAGTCTATAATACTGACTCTGAAAATATTTCAAATCTCAACTTTAGGTTTATAGTACAATTATTATTATTTTAATTAAGGCATTCTTATTCCTCAATTATATCTTCATTAGTCAAATTGCTCTACATTTACACAAATGCAATGTTTTAGATGTAAGTTAGAGGTGGTAGACACAAAAGTATTTAGCAAGGTCATTCTTTAAATCTGAAGACTTCTGCACTTTGCAATGCATCAAACAGTAATTTGTAATTGACAGTTTTCTTACCTAGAGTGCTTCTCAGTCAAGAGATTGTTCTCCAAAGACAGTCAGCTGGGTAAATGTCAGAGGCTCAAAAAGTAAATTATAGTGCAAACAGTGTTGATATTTCTATGAAATGGAAAAAAGGCATATTTATTTTTAAAATACAGAATTTTATTTAAAACAAGTGAAAACCTTCTATTGTGACCTTTACGAGATTCCAAACAGTGACGAATTTGGTCATTACAAATAACCTTTTCCAGAAAGAGCTTTACCATTCGGGACTTCTGTTTGGTAATATATGTGAATTAATTTCTTTTTTACAAAATAACTCATGATATTAAAATTTTATAAGATATTTTATCCCTGATGCTACAGTTTTAAACAAATTCTGAAAGGGAAAAATATAAGGGAATAACTATGAGTTAGTCTATCATTTTCACTTGTTAGGGGAAATTAGTAATTTTCTCATTCTTCCTTCTCTTCAGGATGATGCTATATTTGTGTGATCTTTGTTGGGAGTCATGTTTCCCAATACTCTTTATGTACATCTTAATAAAGCTCTATTCAGCAGCTCCATATAAAGCAGTTTGCTGCTTAAGAAACTGGTTAGATGGTCTGAGTGCATTTGCTTAGAATCTGAAACTCTTTTCCTCCATTAAAAAAAAAAATCATATTGTGATTTTAGGTTGCTTCCCAAGTTAATTTTCACAAGTTTTTATCGCTTAAGGGGCTCAAAGAAAATATAACAAGCAGAATTATAGACCTACTTATGTATGGCTATATAAGATTATGACAATAAGTAAAAGGAAAGAGAAATAATATTGCCACAATCCCTAATGGCTTGCATAAGAAAATGTCTATTGAAATGTCGGTTAAATTATAACTTGATATTATATGATCACATCCTGGCCTGATGTTTCTGCCCCAGGTGCTCTGCTCTTTCCTCTCAGTTCCTCAGCTGGAAACCCTGGGAGCCAAAAGGACTACAACTTTGTTTTGCTGATTGGGTTTCTGATGCCTTATGACAGGACTTCTGCAAGGCAGTGGCAGGGAGCCCACACCAAGACAGAAAAGATAAAGGGTTCCAAAAGACCAGGTCTCTGTCCTTGATTTAAAATTCCTGACAAACTGATCCTGAAGCTTTGTTTTGTCTTTACCCCTCCCCCCAACTGTCTCCTTCAGAACACTGTCCTTGACATGTTCAGTATGAACCATTTACTAAACTGCAAACTATATTACCACTAAGAAAATAGAATACTCTCTACCAGTTGTTCTGTATAACCTGATGAGGAGACTCAGTTGTCCTCAATAAGCTAATACAAAATAAAAGCAAAATAAAAACACAACCAAGTTTTAACAAATCTTTAGATCCCTTAACAAAGACTATTTCTTTATGCATTGAAAAGTACAGAAGTCTAGATTTAGAACTATGAGAGACAGTGAACTTCCCTGACTCTTCAATCTACAGTGGTAGACACAAGTTCTATTCTATTTGTTTTATGTTTCTTCATAATCTTTAACATTGCTGATACTTTTTTCTGCTTCTTCTAATGGTCTAAACACTTCATTGATGCAAGTACAGTTACTTCTGTTTTCAATAATTTCTTACAATATCCCCAGGTGCTACAAAAGTGATTGGTGTACAGGAGGCACTAATTGATATCTGTTCTATGAACAACTAAATGAATGAATACTAACACAGAAACTTAGTTTGAAACCTGCTTCATCTTAATAATATATGCTTATATACTTTTTTCTTATGCATTGCAAATAACAAGAAACAATCTCTTCATGTCAAGTACTTTTTAGACAACTGTTTAAAGGTTGCTTTATAGATAGATTTCTTGTCTGGATAGGTTTTCTCTATTCCAAGTTTCCTTCCTTAAAGATGCTTGTTCTGTTTCTTCTTATTGGATCTGACTAAATGGCCATGAGTCAAATAAGCTACTTGTTTCCTGCTTCAAGGTTAGATAGGGAGATATATGGATGATAACAAGAGAGAAAGTTGTATGAGAAAGAGAAAGTTATCGCACAGCTTTCTATCTAGAATCTACTAAGGGAAAAAACTCTTACAAAAAGAAAATTAGAAAATGTCCATAATCTTTGTTGCATAAAGGGACTATTTGCTCATAAGAAGCTGAGAGAAATCTAGATAAACTTTTCCCATGGGTGTGTCATAAAAGACAATGAGACTCACAGAGGTAATAATATAGCTGTGAGTGGTGCTGACTATGGTTCTAAAACATATTTCTTGATTCTTTTGCCTCAGTGTCCAACAGAATACTAGTGCCTATGGAGATTGTGTCCCTTTATATGAACACTTGAGATGCACAAAAACAAAATATCATTAATGTTTTCATTTAACAAAGGTGCTACAGCAACTAAAGTTTATATCAAAGAATACTGACCTCAGGGTTTTTGTTGTGTGTGTGATTAGTCTGACTGAACATGGGATTTTAGGTATAAAAGTAAAAAGCATACAATGAAAAACAGTGATCAAATATTAATAATGAAACAGAATGGGGTGATCTGTTAACAAGAGTAAAAAAAATGTAGACTATTAAGGCCAAAAGTTAAAGATGAACCTCAAATTTGACTCAGGTAGTCACAATTCTAGCATACATTTATACATCAGCAGTTAATGTCAATTACAAAATAAGAAGAGATAGTAAACACTATGGAAACAGACTTCAATTGCACAAACTTAGTTTTAAACATTAGAATGTTCTAGTTTTAAAAGAAGAAATGAGAATTTAAAGATACCTACTCTACTATAAAATTAGCATAAGCCCACTAGGCCAATTCTATTTCTCTGTCACCGCAGGGACCTGCATGGCCATTAATTCAGAAAACTGGGAGGGATGATAGGGGATTAATAAGATACACAAACATTTAGAGAGAAAATGGGATCAAGTAGGATACTGATCTTGGGTGGAGAAGCAGTGACACAGAGCTGCCCCAGGAAGTTTATTATATAGGGTCTCATAATCAGAAAATTAAAGATTATAGAGGCATTTTTCTTTGTGCACTAGAAAGTTACCAGGCTAGAAACATTCTTATAGCTATATTATTGTTGCAATGTTAGGAGCTTCCTGTGGCACCCAGGAAGCCCAGTGTACAAAGTTTCTATTAAGCGGAAGGGTTTGAAGCTTTACAGCACTGGTGAAACACTGTAGTTATCTCACTGTGTTTAGAATTCTCTATCCCTGGGAGCTGGCATCTGAGACTCAAGGTTAAGAACTGAATGGCTCTGTGACTAGCACAGAATCCCCTATTGAACAGGGTGTCATCATAGTGACTTGGCTACCCTCAATTGGCACCTTGGCATGGAGAGCTCCCCAGAAGGGCATCACCTCCAATACAGGACAATTTCAAAACCCATAATTCAGTCGCCACTCTCAACACATCACAAACACATCACAATTCATTTTCACTTTTTCCTATGTTAAATAATTTGTGTGTGTGTATGTGTGTGTGCTTTACAGTGAATTGAATCCAGGAACACTGTATCTCTGAGCTATGTCTCCAGTCCCTTTTATTTTTCATCTTAAGACACGATCTTGCTAAATTGCTGAGGCTGGCCTCCAATTTTTGATCCTCCTGCCTTAGCTTCTTGAGCAGCTGGAATTACAGGCATGCACCACCATACCTGGCATATCCTTATTTTCTAAAATAATTTCCTAAACATAAAATTACCTAATATATTTAAATATTATGCTACTGATTAAATACATGAAAGTCAGCTATGCTGTAGTAGTTGTACTTTTACTATGAATATTTATATATTTTGCATATAAACACACCATAATCTTTATTTAATATTATTTTGAAATGAATTAGGTACTTGTGACATTCTATGCCACCAACGCTACTCCAATTGAAAAATTATTTTCAATGAAGATGGCAAATATATGTCATAAAAGAAAGAAAATAAAATTAAAGAAAAAATAGTGTCTTTGGAAGACATAAATATTTTCAAAGTATGTGATTAATAAATAAAAAATTATACAATGGGGTTCAAATTATAGATTAAAATAAGTTACTACTCAGTAGGATTCATTTTGTGTCAAGAAGTTTGTTAGATGCTTGAAATGCTCTATATCTAATCTAATCTCTCAACCATTTCTGGAAATTAGATATATTATTTTCCTTTTATATAGGGTAAATATAGTCTGAAGAGTTTAAGCCTTGGTGGAAATCAGAGAAGACTAAAGAAGCTGCATTTTCAATTTTTAAAGTTTCCTCAAAACTCTCAAGTCTTTGCTTTTTCCACTAAAGTATGCTGACTCTCAATTCCTAATTGATTAAACTAATCAGAAATGATACTTAAAACACATTAATTAGAAGTACCCCTTTAAAACTCTCTTTAACAATGCTGATGCCACCAATCAAATATAATCTGCCCATCTAAATACTCCAGGACTTATTATTATCTTTGCCTTTTTTAGACATAGTTTATTTTATAGAACTATTTATTTACCAGTCTGGGCTATTTTACTAAATTATAATGTGTGATACTGACATAAAGCATAAGCCAAAAAGTAGAGACCAGTGTAAGTCTTTATCCCCAGCCAACTTGCCATATTAAAAAGGTATACTCATATTAAGTTTATGACAGCCAAACTTCATACTGATTATATAAGCTTAAAGGGCTTTCTTTTTCTAATCCTGACCATATCATGTACATTTTAATAATATAATATGGATCTCCCTGAGCAGGAAGTAAACACTCCAAGTTGATCTTGCCTTCAGGCATCCAAATTCCCCTTGTCTAAGGCAGAATAACCAAGCAACACTCCTCGCCTCAAAGAAATACGTGTACATCTTTATCTCCAGGACCTATGATTATTCCACATTGCCCTTGCATCACAATGCAAAATTAAGGCTACAGATGAAATTAAGGTGGTTGGTCAGATGCCTATAGAGAGAAAATCCTGTATTATCCAGACAGGTCCGATTTAATCACAAAGGTAGAAGAGAGAGAAAAGTACGACCACAAAATGTTAGAGAGATGTAAGCAAGACTGGACAGGCCATTTTCAAGTTTGAAGTTGGTGAAAAGGAAAGTGGGCAACCTCTAGAGGTAGAAAGGACAGAGAATGAATTCTCATCTAGAACACCCAGAAAATAATGCAGTTCTTTGAACACTTCCATTTTATCCTAGTGAAATTCGTTTTATATTTCTGAACAACCAAACTTTAAGGTAATCAATTTGTTTTGTTATACTCTACTAAATTTGTGTTAATTTGTTATAGCAGCCATTGAAAACTAGTATCTCTCTCTTGGCTGATGCATCTTCTAGACCTGTAACAATTTTTTGTAGATATCATTGTATATTGATGTGTCAAATTTGCATTTCCCTTATTATGTTTCTGTGGTGTTCTCATCTGTTCATCATTACTTCTTTGGGGGACTAGTAAAGAGATGTTTTCTCACAATGAAGATCTAGCTTTGGGAACTACAAAGCATAGATATAAATCTTAATTATGTACTTTGCAAACTTATTCTTTTTAATTAACCTTGAACATACTCTTGTTTGAATGTATGAATACGTGTAGCTCCATGTTTATCCTTCCAGTAATACAGTGTGAGTTTTTCTTCCCATGAGAAAAGGGTTATTCTTTTCCCAATGGAATGGTGGGAGTTTTCTTAGGAATTACATTATTTGAATTACTGTAGCCTAAATTTCTCAGGTTTTCTAAATTTTAGAAAAGGCGACATACAACTAAGAATGTCATAGCAAATTATTCAGCCAAATAACATTTATAAGCCACAAAAAGTTTTCAACTTCTGCATCTATTAGTCCAAACCAAATTACATTCCACATGCAAGTTAAATTTTCAAGGTAGATCAATGTTGCTTTTGTATTCCAGAAAAAGGTAGGTAAAGTTATATGAAGAAGAAAGAAAGGATATATGAAGGAAAAAATTTAGCTTCACCAGATCTTTCTCAGCTTCTATAAGGTCTCTGAAGCATTTCTTAGAACTTATGCACACTTGGGGAAAATACACAATCAGAATTTTCATTTTTATAATGTTTTCCCTCAATTTCTAGTAAGCACCTATCAATGCATATGTTTTTCTGTCCCAGTATGTGAAATTTGACATACTACTGACTCCTGGGACATACAGAGATGGGCTTCTTGTGTTCCTTTACCTTTTGCCAGTCCCACTCTCTTTTCAAGTAGATGGAACTCTGCTATTGGGACATTCTTCTTGTTTTTCAGGCTAGTCTTTCTTGTGTTCTCCAGGAATTATTGAGTCAACACTACCTGCTCAATTACTTTTCTATTTGGAGTGGACACGTATGTCTTAGCAACCTCATTTGAGTCATGTTTGTGGAGCTCTATGTGGTAAGAGATATACGTGACTTCTGAATGCTAATGAACCAATTATGTGAATTGTCTAAATCCCTTCCCTCAGGCATAGCAGTTTCTTTATGGAAGGAATCCTTTATGGGGAAGCCAACACTTAACCAGGCCTCTACCCTATTTTTTGTTCCACTTGCTGTTGTGAGGAATATTTTGCTTGTATGGTTCTTTGAGTTTAGATTTTAAAATCTTTCCCAATGGTGTAAACTCAGGGCATGTAAAATGTCTGTATTTTTACTAATAACACCTCTCCAGCTGTGGAACTCACCTAGAAATGATTGAAAAATTTTATGCTGTGCATTCTCAAATCCAAGCAAATTTTCCATGATTCCTAGGAATACTCGTTTCACTCATGAAACTAGTGATTGACAGTGGCTTTATGCCATTGTTAAGAAGCACCTCTCACTATTTTCCTGTAATTTTACCTCTTTGGGAAATTGATTCAGGATGACTCTTGAGATTGTGCCTCATATCATCTTTTTGCATTCTTTTGGGATGGAGTCATCCCATTTTTTTCTAGCTCAAAAATGAAAACAAGTTATATATATAATTATTTTTCCTTTGTATATAGGTATAATTACTTTTCCTTTCACTTATTAAAACTTTATTAAGTATGGCCTCTTATCCCAGTTCAAAGAACATATCTCATTTCATTTTATTTTGTTTTGTAAAAATTCTGTTCTTAGAACTTTTTCTTTCCTCACTGAGTTTTAAGCAAAATCTATTTTTAGACACAATAATCTGTGAATTATGCATTTTAAGTCCTTAATTTTAGGTTAGTTTCTGGAAAATTCTATTGTTTCTTTCTGCTTAATAAGATGATCCATTCCCTTTAAAGACATGTATTACTCTCTATCTTTGTTCACAAAATATAATACTCCCTCATGATCATGGTACCTAAAACCCACAAACATCATAAGCACTTCTATTTTTCTGAAAGTAGAGCCAAATTGAAATCATGTAATGCTGTTGGATTATGGCTTGAGATTCTAGGGGGCATATAAATAAACAGAACAAATAGGGACCAAAACTATAATCTTAGTAAAAGTAGTCAACTCCCATTGCTTTCATCAACTCATGTTAATTTAACAATTAATACCTGAATTAATAATTCAGATATTAATTCAGTTATGATTAATAAAACATTTTTTAAAGTTGGATTGTGGTAAACTCTAAAAAAATTAGTAAATCAGTTTAAGGAGAAGAGAGCATGATGGATCAAGGAAAAGACTTTTCCATACAATGGTTCATAAAGCCCTCTTTGTTGCCTTTTGAACTGAATGAAAGAATATGAATGATTTTCCAGGTAAACAAAACAGTTTTTGCATGTTCTTGGCACAAGCAGGAACGAGAGAGATGGGGAGACGTACAGATAATAGCATCAGAAAAAGCAGATAAGGGAGCTCTAATTATCAATACTCCAAAACAGAATTTTTAGGTAAAAGCTAGATTGGAGTCATATTTCCTTCTCCTTCCTCCTCCTAAATTTAAATCTCCAATTCTGCAACTGGAGATTGCAGTCTAAGCAACTTAAGAGTAAGAATTAGAAGGCAGGTATTTGGCTTGATCTTAATGAGTCGTGGGCTGACATTGGTATCGGATGTAACAACATCGAGAAGGCATGATAGAACCTGGTTTAACCCGTTAAGTTTGTGTCCCAAGGGATAGCACATTCAGGTCAGCCATTCCTCCTTTCTTGGGAAGGAGTTAAGGGGAATAGATGGAGCAATCATAGACATATACTTCAGTCCTATCATGAAGAGAGATGTGTGGAAATCTCATCCTCAATGAAAGTGCTTCTAGAAAGAAATATTGCATAACACTTACCATTAGCTGGTAACAATGCAACTCATCATTTTGAAAGTCATCTAGTGTATGGGATATGCTTAGAATAAACCTTATAAATAAATTGCCAATAATACTTACTTTATCTTGACAGCTTTGCTTCAAAGTAGTTTATAAGACGGTTGAAAGGTCATTTATTGTGAAATGTTAAGATAAAATAATATTCTATATAATTTTGGACAAAATGTGATAGTTTATTGTAACCATATTAAGAATGACTTTAAAATTCACTATTCTATAAACTTGATGAAAATAATCTGAGGCAGATGTAAAGATCATAAACACTAACAGAAATAAATGCTTGATCATTTTCTCTTTGCCTATTTTAAAATAGCTATTGAAAGTGATTAATTATAATAGCAGTAACTTCCATCTGTCTGACAATAAGAGATCTCAACCAGCAGACGGACGCATCTCTTAACAAAGATGATAGATGACATGGCAACATGACCACCATTCTACACACAAACTCCCAACCAACTCTTAACTGCATGTTGAATATTCGGGGTGAATCAGGTGTATAATTATGAGTTCTTTGTTTTAATTATAGGAAAAAAAGAAAAAGAAAAAGCCAGTGAATTTGTTCCAGAAATGACTGGAAAAGTTAATTCTTTTCTCCTTTCTGCCCCCACCAATGGGTTATTTCTAAGTATACTTATTCCTAAGTATTTAAAACAACCAAACATTTTTTTAAAAAAAATCTTCTTGTTAATTAAGATTCACACTAATTAGATGAATATAAATACAAAAGTAACATAGAATAATATCACAATCAAAAATACTCATTATATTGATAATTTTGGATTCTTTCAAGTATATTTTCCAACAAATAGAGCTTTTTGGTGAAATGAAATAATAGTGTACATATTGCTTTAAATACTTTTCACAATCAAATATAGCATAGCCACATTTTCATATACATAGATAAACATATATAAATACTTTAAATACAAATTAGTTTTTCCTATACTGAATATTACAAAAATAGAAATTTAATATGTCAAATATTACAGACATATGCTAAAATGTGGCCATTCTATAATTTATTTAACCTGTTATTGGTAACAATATTGTGGCAAACATCTAAGTACAGTAATTTGTATGCTTTTATTGGAAGGAGGTGGATGGGAGAAATTATTTTAATAAAAGAAAAAATTATTTATATTTTGTATTTTTGGGACATTATCACTATATTTTTCTACAAAAAAACTGTATGAATTTTTATTTCCACTATTAATGTATGATTGTGCTTATTATAAGAGTGATCATGCTGAAAATATTCTTAATTGTTGCATCATACCAAAAGAAAGGGCAGCTAAATATTTTCTACAAAATAACTGCAACTGATTACTCACTCCAAAATTATTATTAATATTTTGTTTTATATGCATTTGGTTGTGAGGTTAAATAGCTTTATATTTTGAATAATGTCATTTTTAAATGTTCTTTTTCTTTTTTTTTGGTACTGGAGATTGAACCCAGGGGCACTCGACCACTGAGCCACATCCCCAGCCTTATTTTTGTGTTTTATGTAGAGACAGGGTCTCACTGAGTTGCTTAGTGCCTCGCCGTCGCTGAGGCTGGCTTTGAACTCGCAATTCTCCTGTCTCAGCCTCCTTAAATGCTGGGATTACAGGCTTGAGCCACTGCGCCCGGCTCTTTTTTTGTTTTTTACCTACATTTAAAATGCCTTTTCATATTTATTGCTCTTTATATTAAGGGAATTCACATTCTGTCCTCATTTCTTTTACTTTTTTCATACTTGACCGTGACTTCAATGTTAAATCATCATTCTGTATCTCCAATGATTTCATAGTAATTCTTCAACACACTCACCTCTATTGAGATCATATGTTAAGGTTTGTTTTACATATTTACCATGAATAAGCCCCATCAAACTACTGAAGATTTCAAGTGTCATACACTGTCTATTTTCATGGAGAAATGATATTCAGTTAAAATACACACTATAAATAATTCATATTTTCTTGACTTACAAATATGTTCTTCCAAAAGTAAAATATGAAAGCAGCAACAATCTCCATTCTTCTGAATTCTATCCATTAAATAATTGATCTCTGTTTTTAATCTATTAATTATCAAACTTCCCTGAAATGCAGTCTCTACTTCCTTCAGTCCAGTGCCTGTTCCTATGACTGGCTACCTACCAGGTAGGTGAAATAATCATGGATCTTTTATCTATTTTCATCCTACTCAACCATTCTGCCATGTAAGACTATTTTATTGCTTTTTTTCCAGAATTATCTCCATTTTTATGGATCACCGTTGTTTTTCTCTACTTTCTCTACTTATTTATCTTTAGTGATCTAACTTTATCTGCTCTTTTAACAGGACCATCTTAAATGACTATGAGGATTTAAGTACCACCTCTGTGCAGTTGATTCTGGGATCTGTAGACATGACTTATATCTTGACCCCTCTCCAGAGACCTAATTAATAAATGTGAAATAAAACTAATGAATGAGTGGGATAAGGGTGCACCATTTGGAATTAGCAAACCTTTTGTTTAAGGAACTGCTGTAGTATTTATACAATTAATCCCTGTTCATTGAACAGTTAGTATTGAGAGATGACATACCATGGTGTGTGGTTATGGTAATAAATAGATAGTATATGAGTCCCAGGAAAACTCACTTACTGTTTTGTTTACTCAGTTGTGAAGTAGGACTTATAATGCTGTCTTACATCTGAAGGTTTTTGAACCTCACAATATAAAATGCACACTAAAGCAAATGGCCTCATTGTACACTCATAATTGTTAAAAGAAAGAAATAAGAAAAAAGTATACAGGTTTTCCAGTGGGGAAAAAAATGAAGAAAATTTTAAATAATATATTCAGAACTGAAAGCATTCAAGAAACCCATTTATTTAAATAACAAAAGTAAATTCAAGCCAGTCCAGAGATAATGCGGAATCATCCTATGTAACTGTATCGCCTGAAGACAAACCAAATGTTTATAATACAAAAAATGTGGTTTGAATTCAGGTACAGATAAAATAGGATCCTGTTTTGTAGTTTGAAAATACTTCTACATGCAAAGGTGTATTTTATTTGATAAAATTCCCATAATAAAATAAAGGTTACCAAAGGATATAAGAATAAACTTTCCTTGTTAGCTAATTCAGACAACATCCAGCCACCCAATCAGAATCCATGATTGTATGTACACATATATACATTTCCTAAAATGAAAATACAGAGTTAAAGTATTATTCTCCCACTGAACACATTGCAGGGATAAGCTTTCTATGAGTTTCATGTAGGTTAAAGATGAAGCACATCAGGAAAACTTTGAGTCTCACACATGTGTTACATACTCAAATACACTCAAAAAGTACCCAAAGAGTTGCCAAAGTCCTGATCCATGCACTGGAAAACTCTGGACAGGCATTATAACTTTTGGAAAGACATTTTCTCAGACCTCTTCATACGTGAACGAAGATTGCTTTTCTGTAAATTGCTATTTCTGGAGTGAGGTGGAGAAAGCCAGAGAATACTGGAGTTAAATAGTATACACTTAATTTCTTTTGTTAATTTTTAACTTTACACCAGTCTTTCCCCATTAAAAATTCACTGTCTTAAAAGTAACTATGTATTTTTCTGATTATTAAACACATTAGTGGCCACCAACGCTGCTGCTCACTGCAGGTCTTTTCTCCAGATGTGGTGCTGATACCACTGTCATCACCTGTGGGTCTTTTCTCTAGGTGTCTGCCACCAACCCACCAATGCTGCTGCTGCCACTTACTTGATGCTGCTACTGCTGCTACTGCTGCCACCGCTGCCACCTTGACCCAGAGGTCTGCCGCCAGGGCCTCTGCATCTTGGGAGGCTAGCTAGGGTCTGGGAGGCCAGGGTGCCACCACTGTCTTGGGACACAGCCTGAGCAGCTGCCTCTCTCTGGGGCCACTGGACAAGAGCTGGAGGTCCAGTGTTGGGGTGCCTTTGGGTTTGGCTGTACCTACTGTTTTCCTGTTGAGAGTGCTGGTGACCGCCATCATGCTGCTGCTTCTCAGGGTCGCTCTTCTGTGTGAGTGTATCTGTGGTGGTCTCCGCAAATTGGAACTGCACTAAGATCTTGAGACAGCAATGTGGCAGCCTGGGGTATCTGAAACACAGATCTATGTGATTAGTGACTGGGTCTGCGTGGGCTGGTCTGGGCCTGGCAATCTAGTGAAAAGTCCAAGACAGGGCTGAGAAATTTTTAAACACCAACAGAAATAGTTGTTCAATTTTTCATCAGCTGTCTTTCTTTGTCTCTCTCCCTCCCTCTCTTTCTTTCTTCACTATAATTTCTACAATATTTGAAACCAGGTACTTTTCATGCATCAGTTTATCAAAGACTATGATATATGAATGGCATTTTGCAGTTTTGTTGTGTATTCTTATATTTTTAAATTGTTTTCATTGTATATATTTTTCCTCTTGCTTGTCTGTTTTCCTGGATTCTCTCTCTACCTTTTCTCCTGCTATTATCCAATCTCTTTCAATTCCTCTTCCACCCTTCCTGTAAATTTTGACTTCTGGCTTCTCTCCTCCTTCCTCATGTCCTACAACACTTCTGTTCTCTCTTTACCCACCATTGAAATTGTAAACTCTTTTAGCAAATTTACTGTATATATTGTAGACAATAATTGAACTCATCATTTCCGTTTATTGTGAGAAAACTATGGACGTCTTAATAGGAGCTAGTAGGTTTGGCGCTGTAGATTGTTTACATTGGGTGCTGTTGATATTGGTCCCCCCTTAAATGAGGTACTGGAAACCTTCAGGGACACTATAAGTTTGCAGGGGAGAATCTATGCTGCCTCACACCCATACATCTAGATGGAAAAACACACAAACAGCATGAAAAAACAAGGGAACAAAGTTCACCAAACAAACCAAGATGCTCCAATAACAGAATCTACTGACAACACAGTAGAAGAAATGTCAGAAAAGGAGTTTAGAACGTACATAAACTGATCTACAAAGTAAAGGATAGTATAAAGAGTAAAATCAAAGAGAAAATACAGGAAGTGAAAGATTACTTGAATAAAGAGTTAGAGATACTGGAAAAAAAACAAACAAACAGAAATCCCTGAAATGAAGGAATCAATAAACCAAATTATAAATTCAATGGAAAGCATCACCAACAGACTAGACCACTTGGAAGACAGAACCTCAGGCAATGCAGATAAAATATGTAATCTTGAAAATAAATTTGACCATGTGGTGAAGATGGTAAGAAACCATGCACAGAACTTCCAAGAATATGGAATAATGTGGAAAGACTAAATGTAAGAGTTATCAGGATAGATGAAGGAGCACAGCTACAAACCAAAGGAATGCACAATCTTTTCAATGACATAATATCAGAAAACATCCCAAACTTAAAGAATGAAATGGAAAATCAAATACAAGAGGCTTACAGGACACTAAATATACAAAATAACAATGGACAAACACCAAGACACATTATAATGAAAATGCCAAAAATATGGAATAAGGATAGAAACTTAAAGGCTATGAGAAAAAAATAAAATCAAATTATATATAGGGGGAAATCAATTCAGCTTTCAACTGATATCTCAACCCAGATCCTCAAAGATAGAAGGTCCTGGAATAATATATTTCAAGCTCTGAAAGAAAATGGATGCCAACAAAGACTTTTATATTCAGCAAAATTAAGTTTCATATTTGAACATGAAATAAAAACCTTCCATGATAAACAAAAGTTAAAAGAATTGACAACTAGAAAGCCTATATTACATAGGCCTTAGAACATTAACATAACAACATTAACATAACTGTAGAACATTCTCAACAAAATATTCCATGAGGATGAAGTGGAAAAAAAAGTGAAAACCCTTAAAAGAAGGAATGACACTAAAGGAATAGTCAATCAAAGGAGAAACCAAGTCAATTAAAAAATAAACCAAAATGACCAGGAACACAAATATCTCAGTAATAACCTTGAATGTTAATGGCCTAAACTAATCAATCAAAAGGCATAGACTGGCATATTGAATTAAAAAACAAGACCCAACAAAATACTGTCTCTAAAATGCTCACCTCATAAGTAAAGGCATCCACAGAATGAAGGCAAAAGGATGGAAAAAAAATATCATGCATATGGATCATCTAAATATGCAGGGGTTTTCGTCCTAATATCAGATAAAGTGGCCTTCAAGCCAAAGTTAATCAGAAGAGACAAAGAAGGACATTTCATACTGTTTAAGGGAATTATACATCAGTAAGACATAACAATTTTAAATATTTATGCCCCAATGGAGCATCTATATACATCAAACAAATGCTTCTCAATTTCAAGAATCAAATAAACTGCAACACAATAATACTGGGTAACAGGATAGATTTCCCAAACAAAATCTAAATAAAAAAACTATAGAACAAATAATACAATCAATAGTTTAGATTTAACAAACATATATAAAATATTTCATCCATCAACAAGTGAATAAACTTTTTTCTCAGCAGCACACAGATTCTTCTCTAAAATAGACCATATTCTATGCCATGAGGCAACTCTTAGTAAATACAAAAAATAAAGATAAAACCCAGCATTCTATCAGATCATAATGGAATGAAATGAGAATTCAATGATAAAATTAAAAAAAAAAAAAAAAAAACTAGAAGCTACTCTAACACCTGGAGACTGAAGAATACACAATTGAATGACACATGGATAACAGAAGATATCAGGGAGGAGATAAAAAAATTCTTAGAGGTAAATGAGAACTCCAATACAACATATCAAAATTTTTTGACACTATGAAGGCTGTGTTAAGAGGCAAGTTCATTGCATTGAGCTCATTCATTAAAAGAATAGAAAGTCAACAAATAAATGACCTAACATTACATCTCAAAACCCTAGAAAAAGAATAATAAATCAACACCAAAAACAGTAGAAGACAGGAAATAATTAAAATCAGAGTTAAAAATCAATAAAATTGAAACAAAAGAAACAATTCAAAAAATCGACAAAACAAATAGCTGGTTCTTTGAAAAAATAAAACAATTGATAAACCTCTAGCCACGCTTATGAAGAGAAAAAGAAAACTCAAGTACTAAAACATGGTAAAAAAGGAAACATCACAGTGAACATGACTGAAATACAGAAGACTATTGGAAACTATTTTGAAAATTTAGACTCCAATAAAATAGAAAATCTTGAAGACATTGACAAATTTCTAGAGAAATATGATCTACCAAAACTGAATCAAGAAGATATGTACGACTTAAGCAGATCAGTTGCTGGTAATGAAATAGAAAATGCTATCAAAAGCCTACCAATCAAGAAAAGCCCAGGGCAAGATGGATTCTTAGCCAAGTTCTACAAGATCTTCAAAGAAGAAAAAGAACACCAATTCTCCTTAAATTATTCCATGAAATTGAAGAGAATCCTCCCAAACTCATTCTATGAGGCTAATATCAGCCTGACAACCAAAACCAGAAAAATGCATCAAAGAAAGAAAGAAAAAAAAAAAAGACCATGCTCCTGGATAGGCAGAATTAATATTGTCAAAATGGCCATACTGTGAAAGTGTTATACAGATTTAATGCAATTCCTCTTAAGGTTCCAATTACATTCTTCATAGAAATAGAAAGAGCAATCATGAAATTCATTTGGAAAAATAAGAGATCCAGGATAGCCAAAGCAATCCCTAGCAAGCAAAGTGAAGCAGAAGGCATCACAATACCAGACCATTAACTATAGTACAGAGCCAGAGTAACAAAAGCAGCATGGTACTGGCACCAAAACAAACACAAAGAACAATGGTACAGAAGAGAAGATACAGAGACAAACCTGCATAAATACAGTTATCTCATATGAGATAAAGGTGCCAAAAACATTCACTGGAGAATAGATAGTCTATTCAACAAATGGTGCTAGGAAAATTGGAAAACCACATATAACAAAGAGAAACTAAACCCCTATCTCTCACCCTGCATGAAACTCAACTCAAAGTGGATCAAAGACATAGGTGCTAGAACGGAGACTTTGAGCCTAATAGAACTAAAAGTAGGTTCAAATATTCACCATGATAGCCTATGATCTGACTTCCTTAACAAGACTCACAAAGCACAAGAAGTAAAACCAAAAATCAATAAAAGGGATGGCTTTTAATTAAAAACCTTCATCTCAGCAAAGGAAAGTATCAATAATGTGAAGAACGAGCCTACAGAATGGGAGAAAATCTTTACCACAGGCACCTCTGACAATTTGTTATATTTTTTCAGACACTCCCATCACCTTATGATTGAGTTGCCCCTTGGGAAATATATTAGTGATAGGTTTATGTATATACATGTCAAAGTAGAATTCTAAATGTCTGTGTTAATTTACTTCCCTAATCATGAAAGTATGACAAACCACTACCATTGCCAGATGTTGATCACCAGGAAAGACAAAGATGAGAATAAGATAATGAAGTAGAAATCAAGGAGATGGAAAAGGCAGAGAACTGAGGAAATATCTAATGCAACTATCTCATGGAGTTTTGGAATTGTGGCATCTGATAATTGTTCCTATGTGGAGGAATGAGGTGTTAGTGTAAAGTGAACAGAGAGGAGGGAGAAACATGAAAGAGAAGAAGCCTAAAAATAGAATTTAACAATGGGTTTTAGATTGTAGGGCATTTTATGATTTGTTTTATTTCCGACAATTTGTTACTCTTTTTCTTTGACAGGTGTTCAGTAGCTCACTGTGATTGTTGAGAAGCCAGCACAAGAACCAGGGTGTGTAGCTGTAGGAAACTCTGTCAAATCAATGAAATAATTAAAGTCAGGTTAAAAACCTGCTGATTCTAAATAGGTATTTTGAGAAAGATCAAGCATATATGGTTGTGTTTCAAATATTTTAACATTTTTGTCTTAAAATTGTCTCATGTAAGAAAGTTAAAATGAATCTTTCTTTAAAAAATTAAAACTGTATAAGCAATTTGGAAGAAATTTGCCTTTTAAAACATGATTTCAATGTAGGGAATAAATTTTGTAAGGGCAATTCCTACTCAATTTATAGTGGTGTACATTACTGCCCATTACCATTTGAAAATAAGTAAATCAAATCAGGAAAATAGCTGATATTAATGAAAATTAATAAGTCCATATTTACCATTTTCTAGGTATATCCAGTCCCAAAGTCAGCTCAGATATCTTTTATTTGATAAGAGATTATAAATCACCGATTTAGTTAAATAGTCTTTTATTCCTCCTTTACAAATACAAAAAAGCTTCATTTCCTTAAGCCAGTGGTTCTCAAAGTGTGGTCCTCACATAGTAGCAAACTTATTACAAATGCCTCAAAATGTGTTAGAAATATAAGTTAGTGGGCTCCATTTCAGACCTACTGAAAAAGAAACTCCTGCAAACAAAATCAAGAAATGTCTGTTTAAAACCTTCTACATGATTCTCTTGCTCATTAAAGTCTGAAAACCACAGGATCAAGCAATGACTGCTTCCAGTTTTGAAATTTTCTTTCAGCATGCTTCTGGAAACTTCTAACCTTGATGGTTCCCGAAAGGTTTAAGTGACTCTTAGGATTACAGTAAGCCAGATGACTGCCTTAGGCAACTTGTTTATGATCATGATGTAATTCATTCAATGCAACTCCTAACAGCTTTTCTGAATAACTTTCTTGCTTTGCTTTATGCTTAAAAATGTGGCTTTTGGACACCAAATTATACTATGAAAATTTGTAGCTTTTTAAAAATAGAACTGTATGGTGTAATGGCATTTTGTATGCAGAATTTGTTGACAAGCAGCAATTCAAAAATTACCTGTTTGTGCTAGGTAAAATATGAACCCGTTGTGCCATTGCTTTATTGTAATTATGTCCATCCTGAAATTGCATTCAGACCTATCAAATAAGTGAATTCAATCAATCAGACTTTTTCAATGTCTTGATTATCCATGGTCAAGGAATGAAATAGTTTATCTCTAAACACCATCAGAAGTAGCTTAGAAAACTGGGGTTAACAGTCAACATAGTTCTCAATCAACAACTCACATCAATTGCAAATTGAATTGTTCATAGTTGATAAGTAGAATGCAATAATAATGTACCAATTGCTAAAATATCTCTGATCATGTCTATACAATGAGATCATTTGAATAAGGTATTTAAAAAGGCAAAAATAGGTGACATAAGAAATGCCACTTAGTTCTTCTCAAGTATTATGTTTAAAGCCTCTTATATTAAATAAATTTTAAAGAGGTTTTATTGCAGGAGGACATGCACATTTTGTTTACCTTTATTTGACTACACAGTGATGGGAAACCAGACCATGGATGTTGAAACTTTATTCCTGATTACTTTAAATACATGGTTTCAATCTGGCAATACTGTGTACCAGAGGCTATTAAAATACTCCTGGAGAAGTTCCAAGTATTTGAAGCCCTTTAGTAAACAGTGCTCTTTTCGATGGCTACACATTTAGTATTGATTCAAAATCATAATTATTTAAACTTCATGAAATGTCCTGATATTGAACCAGAATTTATTAATTAAATGTAAAAAATTTTGTATAAGATTCTTAATTTTTGTAAGATTCATATTTATGGCTTGTATTGAATTTCTGTGGTGAACTCAATTATAAATTGCTGACAGAGACCACAACAGAAGAATAAGTATGCAGTAAGTATACTTGAGAATATATTTTGGTTAATAAGGATAAAATCACTTATTAAATTTCTATTATTTTTCAAACAATTTAATGTAATTTAGAAATTAATTGAATGTGGCAATTAGCTTAATAATGTTGCTCTTCAACACCTACAATTTTAACACTCCTGCAGAAGGCCATATTCTTGTTTGCTTAATTTAGTAAAGTTGGGAGGTACAGATCTGTCACTTAATTAAACTTGTAACATAAATAAGAAACATTACACCTATTAAATTATTGTCAGCCATTACATAATGAATAGAAATAATAAAACCAAGAATGAGGTTATACTTATTGATATAATTAAATGCTATGAATTAATCAAAATAATTAATGAATAGCACCAGTCCTCTCAACAGGAACTTTGAAATAATTTATGAAATTAACATCTCAAATATTGTAGTGTTTGTTGGATTAAGTAAGTGTGTTTAAACTTTTGATTAAAAAACTGAAAGTGGAAAAAGTCAAATCATAGAGAATATTGCAAATATAGCTTCATGAAAAATGCTAAGACTGCAGGGGTCAAAAAGACAAAATTCAAATGCCATATTTTTTAACTTTGGGATTGTCTCTTTAATTAAATTGCTGTGAGATGATAGATGGATGAGTAAGATGCACCATCAGGATTTCAGGATGAAAGGTAAAAACAATGAGGAGATGTTAAAGATATGGGTCATAAATGAAATCACTCTAATCTTAAAATCAGTACCAGATAAATATCAATGGACAATATATTTATCAGACTCTGTTACTGTAAGAAAATTCCTGAGATAAGATAATAATCTTTAACAGAGAAAAGGTTTCGTGTGGCTCACAATTTAGAGGTTTCAATATATGCTCTGTTGGCCTCTTTGCCTTTGGGACTGTGTCTAGACAGGACATCATGGCAGTTTATAGTTTTGGTTTTTTTTCATATTTAATTTATTTATTTGTTCTATTTAGGCTTACATGATAACAGAGTGCAATTTGATTCATTGTACATAGAGGATAACATATCAATTCTCTAGTTGTAAGTTGTATAGAATCACAACATATATGCAGTCATACATAAAGTTAGGGCTATGATAACCATCATATTCTACCACCTTTACTGTCCCCATGCCCCCTCCCCCCTTATACCCCTGTGAACAGAGTTCCACCATTGTTCCCATGACCTTCCCCACATTATGGATCAGCATCCACTTATCAACAAGTACATTCAGCATTTGGTTTTCTGAGATTGGCTTACTTCACTTAGCATGATATTCTCCAACTCCATCCATTTACCTGCAAATGCCATTGTGTATATATACCACAGTTTCTTTATTCATTCATCTATTGAAGGGCATCTAGGCTGGTTCCACAGTTTAGCTATTGTGAATTGAGCTGCTATAAACATTGAAGTGGCTGCAGCACTGTAGTATGCTGTTTTTAAGTCTTCTGGGTATAGACAGAGGAGAGGGTTAGCAGGCTCAAATGGTGGTTCCATTCCAAGTTTTCTAAGGAATCTCCATACTGCTTTCCAGATTGGTTGCACCAATTTGCAGTTCTACAATCAATGTATGAGTGTGCCTTTTTCCCCACAACCTCACCAACACTTATTGTTGTTTGTGTTCTTGATAATTGCCATTCTGACTGGCATCAGATGAAATCTTAGGGTAGTTTTGATTTGCATTTCTCTGATTGCTAGAGATGTTGAACATTTTTTCATATGTCTGTTGATGGATTGTATATCTTCTTCTGTGAAGTTTGTGTTCAGCTCGTTGGCCCATTTATTGACTGGGTTGTTAGATTTTTGGTGTTAAGCTTTTTGAGTTCTTTATATATCCTGGAGTTGAGTGCTCTATCAGATGTGTGTGTGTGTGGCAAAGATTTGTAGTTTACCAAGCCAGTTTACCTCATGGCCAGTAAACAAAAAGGAAAGAGCACATTGTGGTTTGAAAATATCCTTCAATTGTACACCCCTGATGAACTAACATCTCCCATTTGGCCACACCTGTAACAGAATATACCGTCTCTCAATTGTTTCACAGGCTGTGAACCAAGCCTTAAAGCCTTTGGGGAACATGTAAAATTCAAACTATAGCAGGCAAGACATAAGAAAGTGATGTTTAATCTACATAAATATTGAGGTTGATATCAGAGACAAAAAAATTGATGAAAAAATTCTAAATTTTGTTTTCCTCTAAGCCTATAAATGTTCTTCCTGGGATTTATACAACTCTGAAAAATAAAATGCCCTTGGGGAAAAAAAATGAAAGATTTTTTTTTCCTCCCATAATCAGTACTGTCCATTAATTCCAGGTTCTCACTCAAGTTTCTTCAGAGCTGAAATCACTTGGCCTTACCACTTAGGCTCAGCACTGCATTGTTTTTGTCAGTCTTTTTTCTATTTGGGAGATGTTTGAGGAGATCTAACCAACATGGAGGAGAAAAATATCAGGTTAGCCTCATTGTGATTTGACTGTCAACTTGTACCTCATTCTGATAACTGGGGCACTGACGTTTCCCAGCCTCTAAATTCTCTGCCTTTAGGTCTACCCTGTTGCAGCCAGTAATCCTTTGCTTATGCCTTGTGTGATATGCCTGCTTTCACAGAGTTTTTGGTGGTATTGTGGCGATTTTTAATGATTGAAATAATACTGTTTTGCTCTTCTTGCTTCCTTTTCCCCCAGCTCTCATCCACTTTTGCTATTCTTAACCTTAGCCAGAGGCTAAGATCCATTCACCTGCCAAGAGAAAACTATAATGCAAACCACTTGCTCTACTGTTCAGTCATCTATTGTCAATTCTATTATAGTTTCCATAACTGTGATTCATTTAGTTGTTGGGACCCTCACACTGTAGTATAGATTTTTCTGATAGGTCATTGCTTAAAGTATGTGCTATTTTCTGGTAATCAGGCAAATGAGAAATCCAAGTGCTTACACACACATAAAGGGGACCCTGTGTACATTTTAGGAGGTGTCATTCAAGGCTATATTTAGATGAAACTAGGTACTAGAAACTTGTATCTTTCTGGGTTCTTGTCTTACAAATTTCGAGAATAAGATCCATAGAAAATAACAGAAGGAAAGAGGGAACAAAGTAGGATTTATTTAGGTGAGAAGAAAAGAGCGAGGACTCCCACAATGTGGGAAGGGACTTGATAGCAAAAAAGTATGTTTTGGTGTGCTAGTCTAGGGGCTTACAGCATTTGGGTATGAGCAATGGTTAGAATCTAAGTTAAAAGGCATTGAAAAAGTATCAAGGTTATTGGCTATGTCCTTTATCCTTTGAGTTTTAATCCTTCCTGTAACTCCCTTCTGTGTTTCTTTTTTCCACTGCTCTAAGGACAAAGGAGTTGACTGGAATGTCTTCCACAGGTTAGCTTCATGGAGTGGTCTTTACACTTAAAAAAGGCCTTGATGGGGCCCATTAATGTTTCTACTGGTTATTCTTCTGGTGTAGTCTTTACATAGGAACAAGACCTTAATTGGGGTTTGTTACCCTGACTGCCTGATCATTGACTATCTATTCTTATTCAATATTATGCACCTGCTATGCTTATTAAGGAATAGTACTACTAATGTTATCTACCAGATGACCGAATTCAAAGTTAAACTAAGTCAGAAATTATTTTGAGATACAAGCTGTGTTGCTTCTATCTTTGAAGATGTTTTATAATAGCTATAATGGCAAGCAGGAATAAAAAAAAGGCTTGAGGGATAGTTTTAACAGTAAGAATCGAATTGCCTCCAATTTAACAAAAGACAACATATCTGGCATTTAAATAGGATGGCAGCAGTGGTGTGATAAAAAGTTTGCAATATAACCAAGTTATTTTTTGTTACTGATGGTATTTCACATCCACTGCTTTAGTTGCAGAATGAAGAGAATGATGCTTCTTCACTCTCTCTGTTTGGGCTCTCCATTGTCAGTCTCAGCATGACACTCATGAAAAGTAAAGTAAGAATGGTACCAATCCTGAATATGTGGCAATCAGTTAAAACACCCCAAGCCAACACTGTTTTTTCCATGTGTAATACCTTCGGTATTTGCAATCTGTTTTGCAAACCAGTCAGACTTTATCAGCCTAAACTATAGGAAACAAAGCATAAATCTTCTATTCTGAGATCTTAGGAAGCAAATTCATCTTGAATGGTAATGCAGTTTTCTAAATACTGATAATATATGTTCGTTAAAGACAAAACTAGGTTAAGCCTGCAGAAGGAAAGTGAAACCATCAGTATATGTCAACAACACTGGCAATATTTCTGTACAGGCAGCAGGTGCATAAATTAATAAGCATTGTGTAGAAAAGAGCCCATATTTAAGTCTCTACTAAAATTTCAGAGAATATAGCCCAAAGTAATTAAATGTGATAAATTCATCAGGGAGAAAAATGTTTATCCCAACCTACAATAAGGAAAGACTCCAGGCTCACAAACAAAACAACACAGAAAGGGAAGATCAAGTCCCTGAGGAACACCATTAACATAATTGAACACTTAAATGCATAAGAAACAAATTGAGACCACTTAAGTAAATAAGGAGAAAACTATGTAAAGACAGCATCAAGATGCTACAATTGATCTTTAACTGCTACCATCTCTGGAATTAATCAGGACTGATACCTCTAATGACTAGTTCCTGGGTGTAGATCTAAATGGTTAGGCATGTGAGTTTCTACAGCAACAGCTTGGCTTGCTAGCATCTGGCAGATGTTTTATCTTAGGCAAGATTCCTATCTTATTTATGACTCAGTTTCCTTTTAATAAACCAGACAAAATTAATAACACTGCCTCATAGAATATTGTGATTTTCAAATGAGCTACCAATTAAAATGTTTACCCCATGATGCACAACCTATAGAAAATAGTTATAAAAGTACTCTATATGTAGTATTATTCTTACTACATATAGAGAAGCATGCCAACTTAAAATATATACTTATATAAAAAAGGTAAAATGAATGAATTCTATTAGTAGCTAATAGAATTTTACTTTCTATTAAAAATCGAAATCAACTCATAAAATAAATGAGCCAAAATTATACTCGTTTAATTTCCATTAAAATCTACTTTCTTTGTGAACATTGAAAGGAAATTGACTAATTTGCAGTAAATTTTGTGAAATATTGTAGGCAAAAAATCAAAAGTATGATGATGGAATTTTAATAATGTAAAATTTAATTTACTAATGTAAATCAGATGTATGAATTGTAAAAATCATAACAATCTCAGTTACTATTAGATTTTTAGACACTAGTTTCTAAGTTAAATATGCATCAACCATCTATTAAATGGTTTTATCTGTTTTAGAGAAGTTATTATAGATAATTGCACAAGATATTTTTGTATTATTTTACTTATTTTTTATAAACTTAATTGAGTTATGAAATATATGTAATACCACTACAACCTTAAGTTCACAGGTTGGTAACATTTGTTGTGAATGATTACACTAGGTAACGAGCAACTAGATGATAACAGCTATAAACTGTACCCCAGACATCTCTCACCTGTGTGCTTTGCAGGCATTTTACAACCCTAAGCATGATCACTATTCTTGTTTTATCACTTAGACTGATCTCAATTGACTAATTTTTACCATGAAACCACGTGTTTATAATTCTTTTGCTCAACTTAAGTCTATAACACTGATTTGTACTGATGCTGAAAATAGTAGTGCTATTTCCTTGCTGTATTATAGTTCATTATGTAAATATTATATGATACATTTATTCCCCGTTCTGTTTATTGAGGGATTATTTGCAGTTTTTTGAGATTATGAACTCTACTTAATGAACTTCCTTGTTGATGTCTGTGCTGTACTCATTTATTAATTTCTGTTAGAAATGCAGTAAACCTTAAATTGCTTGCCCATAGGATAAGTATATGTTCAATTGTGGAAGGTACTGGCAACTGTTTAGATGGCCCAATTTAAACGACTAACAAAAGTTTATGAGAGTGTTGTTGACCTTTGAAGTGCCCACAATTGTTATTGTTGCTTATATTCTGGTGGCTGTGCTGCACTAGTTCATTGTATTCTTTTAATTTACATTTTTCTGATGTTTTATTACATTGAGTACTGTTTCATGTTCTTATTGTTATTTTAATTTTGTCATTTGTGAAAAGCCTACTCAGGGTTTTTACATGTTCACTTAAGGAAGTTTGTTCCTTTCTTATTAATTTGTAGGATTTTTTAAATAGGAATTCTATTATGAATGTATATGAGACAAACGTCTCATTTGTGAAGCCTTGGCTTTTGAATATATTAAAAAGTATCTTTTAATAAACTGAAGTTTTAGTTTAATCTAGGTTTTCAAAGTAACTTTCAGGTTTTATCAAACCATTGCATGGGAGGAAAAAAATGGAAGATGGAATAATATTTTTGATTCATTGATTTGTATCCTTTTAAATCCATTCTAATAGTTTTTAACTGATTGTGTTTTCTAAAAGGAATGGCCCAACAAGCTAGTTTCCAACATAAGAGATGTAGTTTTAGCCCCCAAAACTAGTATTTGCCTGTGCCTTTCTAAATTTCTATGTAGTCCTTACAGTTTAATTGTGGTTGAGGATATTGGTTATAATTGGTGACAACTTAAACTGTAACAATTAATATTTTTGCAACAAATCTCAGATACTTTTCTATAGATACAAAGTGGATTGTTAAGTCTGTCTGTCTGTCTATCTATCTATCTATCTATCTATCTATCTATCTATCTATCTATCTATCGTGCTGTGGATTGAACCCAGGGCCTTGTGCATGCAAGGCAAGCACTCTGCCAACTGAGCGATATCCCCAGCCCCAGGTTGGTTTACTTTTATGTAAGTGTCATTAAAGTTAGAAGAGACTGTTTTCTGAGAGAAAAGGGGAGCCTAGTTCATGTCTTGGTCCTTTTAGAGCTCCATTCACATTTATGGTGTTCAAAACATTACATGACTTTTATTTCTTCCAGAGGAGTTTTCACTTTCAACTAGGTAAGACATTGCCTGCTAGACTGTACCCTGAAACTCTAGAAAGCAAATGTAGAGTTCTGAAGCTTGCTACATGGCTCTGTTTAAACAAAATTCTGTACTCTTTTCAAAAAATCATGTTCCAGTTCCCTAAGTAGGATTGACATACAGGAAATTCAGGAATTGGATGGACTTTAAATTTTGACTGTTTGAACATTAAACATAAACTTTGGTTCATTAAGTTAAAGTTTATCCTATTCTGTGTCCATATATCTATAAAGATGGCCATTCACAGTGTTGAAAATAGTTGAAGCAATTTGTCACTCATGGTATTTCTTTAAATCCAATAATTAAGTTTACTGATACTTTGGACTTTTGCAGCAAAATGGAACATGGTTATTTAAAATATAGATTTATTGTGTCCTTAATCTTCATTTATTATCCAACAAGCCATATGGTTAGGAGAAAGAGTATTTGAGGTTCATAATACTTTTTTCAGGGAATTAATTCACAAATAACATCATTATTTTATTTGGAACTACCTCTTCCTAAAACAAAAATTAAATCAACTCAGCTTTATAGCCTAAGTATTAGTACAGATTATTTGCACAAATCCACTCCAACTAATTTACTTAAGAAAAGTATTTCTGTGTAGGCTCATATCATGTGGAGAATTCAGTAACAAATTGAATTTTATGCATGGCTACAGACATGGTCAAAGTGATGTTTCTGGGATATTCTCCACTTTATTTTCTTCCCTATACCTCCTCTTAGTCAATTTGGGCTGCTGTAACAACTGTCACAGACTGAGTGGCTTAAACAACAGACACTTATTTTTCATGGTCTTGGAGGCTAAGAAGTCCAAGACCAGGGTGCTGGACAGGTTTGGTGTCTGGTTGGGTCCTCTCCCTTGTTTGCAAATGGCTACCTTCTGGCTGTATCCTCACATAGCATCCATTCTTCTTGTAAAGGTACTAATCGTATCATTGGGCTCTACTTTCATGGCCTTACCTAACCCTAATTACCTCCTGAAGGTCCCAACTCCATGTAATCACAATGGGGAAAAGGTTTCCTTTCAGTACATAAATTTGGTGTATGGGTGGAGGGACAAAACATTCAGTCCATAATGTCTCTCCTTGCTTTCTTCTCTGATAATCCTATTGTAGGAAACCTTCTGTGACATGACAAAGCATGACTGCCAATGCCCTGAGATGCCTTTACAACTTTTAACTACCATCCAGAGATGACACTGACAGACACTTTGTTAATGTCTTATAATATAAATAAAAAGTAAGATTTATTGGGAAAAATTATAAATGGAAAATACACAATACCCTGAGTTCTCATTATTCCACAAAGAAATGTGCTTAGAACAAAAATAGGGTAGACTCTAGCAAGGAAGATACACTGTTCTAATAACTATTTATAAAAGAGGCAATCAGGAAAAATCTGGTATGTATATGGTAAATGGGACCTTCCTGGTCAAGGAGAGCCCTTGGAACTGAATGGCTGAAACAGTCTACTTCTCTCTTGCGATGGCTAATGGAGGCTTGCTGAGACAGGTACTTCTTGACACATCTTCAGATTTACTTTGCCTTATAATGCAAAAAGAAGAACTATATCTCCACGCCAGCCATATTTCTTGTCTCTTAACAACTCCACTTTCTACCGTTCTTTTCCTACTCTGCTGTGTGATTCTGGGATTGTATCTCTGCATTTTTATTTTTGTCAAGTGGGCTTCCTGTTGAGCTCTGTCAGTGGGGACACCAGAGGGAACCAGCAGGGCTGGAGATGGGAAGGGCAAGACATGTTTGATCCTTTTAGTTTCCTGTGAGTTTCTAGCCTGCTTCTTTTGTTTGGGAGCATCACCACAATAGCACTTCCCAGCAGTAGCAGAACTTTCCCAGAGCAGCAATCAAGTTCAGTTTAAAGTTTTCCCAATATTTGCAATTCTAGACTTGTATTCCACCTCTCACAAACACCACTGACTGCCACTGCACCTCTTCAGACGTCTGGGACTCAGACCTGAGTGCTCCTCCAAACTCAGCAATGGCAATCTGGGGAAGCCAGACTACTTGTCAGTAGTCTAACTTTCCACTCTTAGTTTCTAAGTTTTAGTAAATCTAGTCTTGTAGGAGCACTCCCTATGCCTTCAACCCCTCCCTTCCCTTTTTTCCTATTCTCCTCATTGTTTGTAACCTCAGGGCCGTGATTGGTCCGAGGACCCTATATAAGCCTCTGTATTTCCTGGATTAAATGGGCTCTGGGTCTCGTTCGGGCAGAGTAGTCTTACCTACCTCCGGGGTCTGGGTGGAGTGACTCTGCAGACTGCCACCCCTAGCTTTGTTCCAGGAGACACCACTTTGTCTTCCCCAAAGACCCCTTTTCGTCTCTCAGGACCCCAATTCATTGAGGAGACCCACGAGGCCCGACCCCAAACAATATAGTATCTTCTTTTGTTCCTTTGGCCCTATTGGTGATGCCTGGCTTATCTGGTTGCTATCTCCTGAATAGTGCCCGTTTATCCTTCAGTTAGTTAATAATATTTTGATTACCATTATAATACATTGGGAGTTAGAATTTGGGGGGAGGCAAACATTCAGTCCACAAGAAGAAGATTCTTAGTGATGACATGGCTAGTTCTGCCCCTTCTTGATAAACCCTAAAAGGGTTAGAATCTTCCACCAGACCAAGTTTGAAGCTTTTATTAGAGACTGGGATCTTGCATGTCTTTGAACTCAATTTCTGTTACTTGAATAAAAGGAAAACTTCCATTCCACCTATTTGTACCCAGTGACTTTTTTCTTGCAGATTTGTAGACAGTAATTTGATTTTCCTGGAATATTTCATAAATATGTGGGGTTTTTTTTCCATTTGGATACCATACTTCTCACAACTGCTGCCTGGAAACCTCTGAGTGGTAGCAGCATCCTTTCCCCTCATTGTGAAAGAGCAACACGGGGAGGTGGGAAACCAAGTGACTTGAGCACAGGCTTGGCCTTTTATACAGGAACAAATGTTAGCAGGATTATTGACTTCTGTGTGTCTCTAGGGAAAATTCGGCTTGTTTAATGTCTTCCTTTACTGAAGAGGTGGGTGGGGAAATATGGGTGGGAATCCTGGAAAAAAGAGCATGGCAAATTCACTGATGCAAACTACCAGGGCAAGTAGAGACCATGCATGTATAACCTCTAGAAATACAAACTCCACTGTGGATTTTATCAGCAGATGTTCATTTGAGCAACCTATTTTCCCAAATATACTCCTTAGTTTACAAGTCTTTGAAGGGTAAGAAAATCTATTTAATGTTGTATTTCTTAATGTCTTTAACCAATGCATACCTTTGTTTATAAGAATTATGTATCAGAAGTTGAAGTGACCTTGCTCTTACTCTTTCAACCAAATACATGTTAAAACATGTTGCTAATTTGATAACTACAAAGTTATTTCCTAAAAGAAATTAGATCAGGACATGAAAGTAGTAAGTTATAAAAAATTCAGTGAAACAGGTATAATGATATAAATGAATTAAAATTATTTCTACCTTTTTTTAAGTAGAAGGGAATTGTACATGTCTTCTCTAAGAAAAAGAGGTTCATTTGAAACCATTTTTCTTATATACCAAATAATATAAAACAAGATGCATTAATGGCAGAGTTTGACAGTAGTAAAAATAGCCTGCAGCAAGTATCAATACTACCTGTTTATGTTATGAGGGTTGTGAAAATGAATTGCTCTCAAAAGTTGTTTTTTTCAATATACTTATTTTCTACTGGAGAAAAGTACAAAGAGAAATAATGTCAATATAAACATCTGTAGCCATAAATATTGAAGATTGTATTTGCAGTAATCCAGCTTTCCTTTCCATTATATTACATTGAAAGGACCCACTTTAGAGTGTTTTAATTGTTGACATAATCTGGTTAGGTACCTGGATAAAGTGTCCTAGAGCAAAGTAGAATAGTAAAGAAATAGCAATTGTCAAAGGGAACAAAAATTACCTGTTAGTTCCATTCTGTGAACTTTTTGGTGGCATGTGAGTTAATGATGTCATGTTTTAAAGAAAAACAGAGGTGTTTATTCAAATGTGGATGCTGATGCCATTGTGTATAGTTTAATATCTAAAAAGGTAAATATTTATATTAAATATTTTGCCAATAAGATGCAAAATATAAATTTTAGAATGAGGATTTTTAGAAAAATAAATATAAAGAGAAAGTGGTTTATAAATTGTTATTTTACTAGATGAGAAAGTCTAAAAAAATTCAACTCTGCTATTCTTATTTTATATACTAACAAAGTACCAGAATGATGCATGAGTGTAGAAAACTTTCATTAAATTTATTAGAAATTCTGCATTTTTCAAAATTAAACTAAAAAAATACAACCATCCAGAGTTATCTGTTTACAGACTGTAACTAATTATTCATATACTGCACAGAAAGGGTCAGAACACCTTTGCAAACATTAGAAAAAGTTATGATGGAAAATGCACAATTTTAGGAATCAAAATTCTAATTCCACTATTTTTTGTTAACTTAGGTAAATCCACTTTATTCCTTATTATCATGGTTTATTCAAAAACAAATGAGATAATATATGTAAAACCTGTTTAGGTTTAAGAAAGAATACAGGAGAAAGATGCACACAGTTTGGATTATGTTTTGGAGTCCATGCTTGTCTAGGAGGATTTCTTAGACTAGAGGAGGAACCTTAGGAGTGGGTACACAAATGATACGATGTAATTTATGTTAGTACAAAAGTAGCCTACAATATTTTTATAATACAAAGAAAAACTGTGGACTCTGTATTTTGAAAGAGGGTATATATTTTTACAATATGAGTGTCATGGATTTAGTATATACTGTTATATTCTAATTTTTTTAAAAGTACACATTTATACAGTAGAATTCATTCAGTTAGTTAATATGAGCAAATTAAAATACATTGTACACAAAAGACATGTTTCCTATAAGGTAATATTTAACTTCATAGATAAGTGAATACTGATATTCACCTGATAATAAATCACTGGACACATTACTTCATTCATCCAATGTAATTAACATTTCGTAATGCTTTTGTATTAGAAATCAGAACACTGATCCAGAGCTACCTTAAATTGTAACAAGAAGAATTGTGCTTTGCAGAATTCCAGGTGTGTGCTTCTCCTGTTAGAGGAGCTGTGACAGGATACAAGCCCTGTGATTTCAACTGGTTGTGTTGGCACAGAGGTCTTTGTCCAGAACCTGGGTTTTAGTATAAGTGCCCGGAAAGAGGTTCTTGAACAAACAATGTTGAGAGGCACAGTGAACACAAGACAGAAAAGTATAACGAGAGACTGCACAGAAAAGGGAAAATGAAGATTTTTAGCAGCTTCTATATTACTAAGTGATGGCTAGAGAGAATTTTTAGGAAGGTTTACTAGACAATTGCAGTGAGAAATACCCATCGTATCTACAGAATATTTACTCTAAAGATGTACTTTAGAAAGGGTTTTGCACTTAGACTTAAGGAAAATGGCTTTTTGTTTTAAAATTAGCAGAGCTTATATTGGCCTCAGAGTGACCCACACTACCCTCAAAAAGAAAAAAGAAAAATACTTGGATAGTTTACAACATAGTACATAATCATATTATAATATAGATCTTTTCAACACTGTTGAAAGAAGTTCCATTAACTGTAATGTCTACTCCAGGGCACCAAATATTGGGTTCTGCATTTAAGTTAATACTTATACATACTAAATTTTGATTATTCATTTCTCATATCAAACTTTATTGGTTAAAAATTTATTTTATTAAAATATATTCTATCATTTTAAAGAAAGTATCCAATTTTCTAGTAAAGTGTCAAGAACTCAAGTGTTGAACATTTTTATAACTCAGTTTATTTTTCTGTAGGTACTTTCGGTTCATATAGTTAGAAATATTTCTGTAACATTACTATGCATTACAGTTAAAAACATAAACACGAATACTAGTAGTTTCATGTTATTCCTAACACATATTTTGATTATATAGTAAGTTTATTTTAAGCAAGCATACCTTTTTTTGGTAGATTAAAAATAAATTTTAATAAAATTGAAATAATCAATAGTAGGTTATGGCAGAAAATTAAGACAAATTTTAATAAAACTTAACAAAAGACCTATGAAATAATTTTTCAATCTGAATCATAATTACAAAAATCACTGTTACATATCAAAATTTCTTGATTTCAGAGAAATTCAACTCATTCTTCTGTAACTGTGGAAAAAAATGGCCAGGATAATGTCTCTGTGTAACTATTAACCTTCCATTCAAAATGTGGTAAGCATTTTAGCGTAGAGCACTTTTCATTATACTGAAAATAAATTTATTTTTCTTAAGCTACATTTAAAATTTTTCCATTTTAGCTTGGAAATAATATATTTTTTAGTCATACCAAGTCTATGATGCCTAAAAGATACTTTCAGCTCATTCTTTCTGTCAATATTTTGACAGCTATTTTAAGTTCTTGCTAACCTTAAGTAGCTGTGTCTGAGATTGCAACAAAGCTCATCTGATTAATTTTACAAATATGCTTTGCTTTTTCTTTTCCATTTCCATACATTTATACATGTCAGACTCTCTGGTTGGACTATTTTTCTGATGTATAACAGCCTGTCACCTCTTTTAATTCTGTTTCAAAGCTTACTTGAAATGCAATCGTTTACATGAATTGTTTTTTTATTTCAAATAGCTCTGATTGCTACTTTCCTTGTTAGAGTATGCAGTCTTTTTAGTTGTATTCAGCAGATTGTAAGTATTCAAGTTTCTCTAACTTACATGTAAGGCATATTATTTTTAATTGTTGTTAAAAAATAAACTATATGAAAAGACAAACATGAAATATCTCTAAGGTGTCAGTACCAGGAGAATCTAAATGAACATCAGGTATCTTTTTAATTTTATAAATTTTGGCCCTTGTAATAGATTCTATTTTTTCTGTTATTACTGTTGCTCAGAAGCTCATAGTATCCTGAAGGCATTTTATAGCCTTCTTTTTATAGGAATCTATTACCTTTACTACTGTGTTCATCTTTCCTTTTTTATTTTAAATCTCTGTTTGTTCTGATTTCTTACATTTATAATTTAGTAAATTCTGATGTTCTTGAAAAGCTTCTCTGTATATCACCTCAAACCTCTTTATATAAAAGAGAAGCACAAGCAAGCAGAAAATCAATTGTGAGAAAATAATTATCATTATCTGGACAACAAATTCCGGTGGAGAGTGCACAAAAAAATAATTTAAGACACAAGAAGCATATATTTGAAGTCTTTCTTATTTTGAAAGCAAGCAAAAATTAACTTTAGAAATATTTCTTATACAAATCAAAGAAGGATGTATGCTACTGCAAAATTAACATACACATACTTTGTGTGTATGTGTGTGTATGAGTGTGTCTCCTTAAGCACCGAAGGGCATATTTTACTAGCTGTTTGGAGTGGGACCAATAGACAGCTGAAGGCTTTGAGACTTCTCCTGCTGTGTCTCGTAGCTGAAGAAAGTTGTGTTGCCCAAGACCATGCCTCATTTTTAAGGGTAGCCTGCATCTAAAAGCAACTGAGACAGGGTGTATAACAACCCATCTCCATCGCCTCTCCTCACATCAGTTCTGATGTGCCATCCCAGCTTCAGAGCTTGTGTTTGTCAGTTCTTTGTCACTATGGCCAAAATACCTGACAAGAACATCTTAGAGTAGGAAATGTATATTTTTTCTGATGGTTTCAGATGTTCAGTCCACAGTGTGTTGAATCAGTTGTTCTGGACCCTACTTGAGACAGAACATCATGGCAGAAATGTGTGGAAGGGGAAAGCTGCTCAGGCTCTGGCAGCCAGGAAGCACAGAATGTGCAACCTGGAGGCTAGGGACAAGATGTAATCTCCAAGGACATGCCCCCGTGACTCACTTCCTCTTGTCATTCCCTGCTAGTCTCATCCAGGTGGTCCATTCAAATTATTAAACTATCATATGGATTAATAATTAATAATATGTAACTAAGAAGGTTATAGCCTCTGAAAATTACAGAATTGCCTTGTGCGAGGTTTTTGGAGACACATATCCAAGACGTAACACAGTCCACTATGGAGTTAGTTGGCATTTTTGGTAGGATTGTGTCTTTGTCTACTTTCTTCTTCTTAGTCCTATTTTTTCACTTATCATATAAAGATAAATCTTGAGATCACTTTCTAATGAACTTCTTGTATACTCTTCTTAATGTTAGAGTCTGCTTTTCAATGAGTCTGACCTTTACATACATAGATAGAAACATAGGTAGATAGCTAATACACATACAAACATACAGTGATCAGCAGGTAGGCCTACCAGTAAATAGCTAATATTGAACAAAGTGAACAAATCCCTATGATCCTCAGAGTTCATCTCAAACCCCTTCCTCCTTCTTACAAGAGTGTATGCTATATAGAAGAAGGTTAATTTTCATTCAGCCTATTAAAGACTAAACTTACTATGAGGCTACAAAATGTGGACTCTAGAATCAGCCACTTGGGTTTGAACCAAAGCTCTTTCATTTCTCAATGTGTGACCTTGGGTCATTACTTACCCTTTCTGAACCTCGAGTTCCTTATTTGTAACATGAGCATAATAAAAATAAATATGTGATGGGGTTGCTGGAAAAAATAAAAAAAATATTTTAAAGTGCTTGGAAAAGAGTCTAGCAAATTTTAGTATTAGCTATAACCATAATAATAAAAAAAAAGATGGAATCACCAGTTCTGTACATTAAGTACGTTTAGGTATTTAAAAAAAATATTGACTATTCCATATGGATTATACAGACAGATAACCCTCTACTGAAAACTAATGTTTAGCATGGTATAACAAATAGCAATTAAAATGTAAACATGTGAATCATTTTCTTACTTTTAGTATTATAAGAAAAAGATTATAAGCATATTTTCATCAGTATATTTAGGTTATCAGGTTACAGTTATATTTATACAGATGTTTTAGGTAATTCTAGGCATAAATTAGAACTATGTGGTGATTTTAAAACATATCTATAAATTCTTACAAACTTCTTCCATCAAAAGTGGAAGTCAATGTTCCTTCCACTTGAAAATGGTCCAGGCTTTGAGACTTCTGAGTTAGTGTGCTAGAAGTGACACTCTACAGCCATAAGTATTCAGAAAAGCCATTTCAGGCTTCCTGAGAGTTCTTTGAACACTGTGTAGTTTAGAAGTGTCCCCCAAAAGCTCATATAGGACATAATGCAAGAAAGTTTAGAGGTGAAATGAGTAAATTATGAGAGTCTTAACCTAATCAGTGCATTAATTTCCTGATAGGGGATCGACTGGGTGATAATTGTAGGTTGGTAGGGTATGGCTGGAGGAAGTGGATCACCGAGGGCTTGCCTTTGGGGTTTATATTTTGTCCCTGATCTTCAGTCTCTCTCTCTCTCTCTCTCTCTCTCTCTCTGCTTCTTGTTGGCCATGTCCCGAGTTGCTTTCCTCTACCATACTCTTCTGTCAACATGTTCTGCCACACTTGGGCACAGAGCAATGAAGTCAGCCACTATGGATTGAAACCTCTGAAACCATGAGCCCCAAATAAACTTTTTCTTCTTTAAAATTGTTCACATTGAACCTTTTCTTCATAGCAGCAAAATAGCTGACTAAACACTGTCTCTGGAAGCCTTCAGTTTCTGTGGAAGAAGTCCAATTCCCAGGAGTCCACTGGTGTAAAGAGCACACAGAAAGATGCACAAGGGTATCCAGTTTTCCAGTGCCTTGTTTTTGGTATCTTAGTAGACCAGTTGGCCGACATGCAAGTGAAGAAGCTTTAACATGACCCATGAGAGAACCTGATTAAGAACTGTTGAGTCAGTCATTTTCCAGGCTTGAACAACGTAAATGACTATTCATATTTAAGCCACTCTTGCAATGATTTGTTAACACAGCATGATAGAGTGACAATGAATATCTGTCCCTTTCTAGATTCTAAATTGATTAACTAATTTTATGTAAAGTAATGAGTGCAAGAATCAAAGCACATAAAGACATTTATTAAAAAAAATTTCCAGTTTTCAAAATTTATAAGATTTTATAAAATATTTTAGAATTTTGTCAAGCAATAATTAAACATCACTCTTTGTTTTCTCTGCTTCTACTACAAAGCAGATTTTTTTTCCATTTAGTCCAGAAGAGAGGCTCCTATCACCCAAAACATACACATATGCATACACACACACACACAAATATAGACCACCCTACCTGTTGTGACGCAAACAAGGAGAAAGTTTCTATCATTAAGATCCATGGGCAGAGCCTGATTAATTCTTCATAAAGGTTAGATATTTTATATTTGCTTAGAATCAAGATGATTGCGTCAGAAATGGCATTAAGTCATGACAGTTTTGGCTTTTTTTTGGTTCTGAGAAACTCATCTCCCAGTCTCTAATCAAATCAATATAAACTGGAGAGTGTAGAGTTCAGGACAGAGAGAGACATGAAAGTTCCCCTATACAATGTTATTGCATGTTCTCATTTTCCTATCATGTGAAAACTATATGTGTGAAATGATACAGTAAATATCTTGTAGTTACAATGAAGGAAGGACACTGATAAATTTCATTCCTGATCTTTCTCTAATGAAAGAATGACAGACTCATGTCTCTTGGCCAAGAGTCTTCATCCACAAGCTAAGAATTTAGCAAGGGGCCTGGCTCAATTAAAGTCTCTATTTTCTGATGGAAACATGAATAGAATTTTGGCTGCAAGGACAAGAATTTAGAAGTATATCTTATATTGATATTTTCTATAGTAATTAGCAATTGGACCTATTTTTCCTATAGAAGAGGTGTTTCTGTTGGCATATTCTCAAGTCTTTCTTTGCATACACATTTTCAAAGTACTTTAGAAAGAGGTTGTTTTAATCAATGTTCTGTACTTGAATGGTTGTTCTTAAAACAACAGGGGATGAAAGATGAGAGATTACTTAAGGGGATTATATTTTAGTTTTAGACTTTAAAACTTGTTTTGGGTTTTATTGAGGTAAGCACATCTTTATAAATGAATTCAACAGGAAAATTCTGTGAGGCATTTGGAAGCAGCCACCCAATACTCTGAAGTCTAGTGGGACTTAATTTGTCACCTGTGTAAAAATAATTCTGATTAAGTAGCACTGAGATTAGTTCTTCTGGCCCCCTTTGAATTGCAGATGTTGAAACCTCACTAGAACCTTCCCCATCTTTTGGCATTTGAGTGTTGAACATCTGACCTGTGGCCACAGACTGAAACTGAACCAATGAGATTGACATACACAGATTGGGAACGCTCATGCTGGCAGCTGAGGGGAAGGACTCTCTGAGGAGGACCAAGTTAATATGACAATCCACTGAAGCAAATCATCACTGAAACAGAAGCTCTAACATATGCAAGCTGATTTTCATTATTATGCAGAATGTCTAGAAGAAGAGAATAACAATAAGAGTTTCTTCATAACTTGAAACTTTTTCTCAGCATTCCATCTAACAACTTAGCTAAAGACTATTCTTGGGAGTTCTAAAATTCTATGAATTTATGTGCTCTGAGAAGCACTTGTATTCAGATATGTTAATGTCCACAAAAGGAAAATAGATGCATTTATTAAAAATCTGTGACTGTATTCTATATAACATTTTCAGAATTATTAATGTCTTTTGACCAAAATGCAAAGTAAGAGCTAAACTTCCAAACCACATAAATAAATAAACAGATGTAGTAGATCCTTCATTATCAGTACTTAGTTTAATTCTTCTCTTGGGAATTTCCATCTTCTAGGAATAAGATGGAGTTTGTTGTGTCTTTTCCTCCTACTTTGTATTTTCCCAGTTCATTTGTTAAAGCCTTGGATATAGTAGATTTTCTCAAATCAATTGTGGTATGATTGGAAATTAAATAAAAATGGTAGAGACTAATATATTTTTTTGGGATGAAGAAGATTTAAGTTTTCTTTGGATTGTAGAACCATGTTTAGTAGAGACTATAGCTATGCAAACATCTCTATGCCAGACAAAATGTAATTTTTCCCTTTCTAATTCCTCCTGTCATTCCTGGATATGTAACTTTCCTTTTCCTTTAAAGATGTATATGACTCGGAGTGAGATGTGGGGGATAGTTTTGTTTCCTCTATTTATAAATTATATGGAAATCCATTTGAAGCAAGGAAAAGGATCAAAACATGTTTCCATACTAGGGAGAAAGCAATCATCAATACTAATTTATAGCAATTTACTATACCATGGAAGATGGATACAAAAGCATACATCATTTAAATAAAAGTTTTTAAAGTAAAATGTGGTTCTTGAACTTCAATTTGTGTTCCACTTTGATTTTCTAAAGAAGAGAGGATGGTCCATACTCAAGATTCACATGTTTTTACCTAGATTCTTTTGTCTTTATAGTATCTGCAAAAACTTCCCTAAGAGCGTCATAGTAGAATATTTACTATATTACCAACAGATTCTTCAGCTACCTTGAAAAACATTGATTGATTTATTCTTTGGTCATAACTAACACAGGAAAGAAAGTTATTATCAAAAATGCAGTTATACTCAAAAGATTTTGACTTTTCTGAATAAAGAAATAATACATAGTGCTTGACATTGCACCTATAATTTTACACTCCAGTGATTTTAATATAATGAATAATAGATATGTAATTTCAACTTTCAACTCTAGTAAGAGATGGGTTTGTCTCTGCCACTTGGAATTTAGATTCATGTCTATTAGCTCTCAAAAGGGACTTCCAGTACAGCAGTGTGCCAGTCATCAACATGTTCAAATTTGTATGTGATTATTTTGCTATTTTTTTTATTTGGAATGTTTATTTTTTTGGTCAGTGCTAATTTGTAATACAGAGTTCCAAAAATATTCTGTGTAGATTGATTGAGACAATTTATCTCAACCCCCAAATTTAAGCATTTTATTCTTATCCCTACTTAATAGTCATTACCCTATAAGCAGTAGTTATCAAAGTGTGGCCCCACACAGAAGAATTAGCATTATCTGGGAATCTGTTAGAAATGAAAATTATCAGATCTTTGCCCAAACTACTGATTCAGAATCTCTGGAGGTTGGATCCAGAAATCTAGTTTTAATGAACTCTTCAGATGATGTGCAGTCAAGTTTGGGAGTCCATAGCTTTACTAGTAAGTAGAAATAAAACCAAAATTGATGACTCATTATGTAGAGAAATAGAGCAATAATAGCATGAATCAAGCAAATAAAGCTACCATCATATGTGCCATGATGAAAAATTTTATTGATCTAATAATAGTTTATAAATCTGTTGTTCAATGAAGTTATCAAATTGCCTTCAGATATATCATCATATCGTTTTCCCACAATATCCTTCAGAGATAGCACAAACAAAACGTTGCTCCTGATGTATAGCTTAAAAAAAGTCAAGACTTTTGTCAAAAGTCACCCAGTTGAGATGGTATTAGAACTCATCTTCTGTCTCTGGGCCTCCTCGTAACATATCTTAGTATAAAATCCCCATGAAAGGGAACTAATTTAAAATATAACACATTTTTATCATTCTGCATAATGAGTGATATTTTCAACTTTGGCTATTTCTTTTCTTTTGGTAGTGGGGATTGAACTCAGTGGTATTCAACCACTAAACCACATCCCGAGCCCCATTTTGGGTTTTATTTAGAGACAGAGTCTCACTGAATTTCTTATTGCCTTGCTGTTGCTGAGGCTGGCTTTGAACCTATGATTCTCCTGTCCCAGCCTCCCAAAGTGTTGGGATTACAGGAGTGCTCCATGGTGCCCAGCTTGGCTATTACTTTTTATACTCAGTGACATCAGAGGGAACATCTCTAGTTAAAATTTCAAGATCTGCATGCTGTGAATTTACAGAGAAAAGATCCTCATATACATAGTTTACTTATTATATTGAGATATTAAAATATTGTGAAACTTATAGGAAAATATATTACAAGAAAATTGCAATATTTAGCTTTCTTGCTTTCTCAGAATAAAATTCTTGTCAAGTCATCACAAATTTATTCACCGATGAGGCATTTTTAGTGCTTATTGTTTGACAGATCCTCATCTAGACACTAGAAAAATAAATAAATCTCATAAGTCTTGCACACTGAGAGATACATTTAGAAATAAAACCAATCAAGGGCTAAGCCACCATCATCTTGGGTGTAGTATAACAATCAGCCTCCTTTGATGTTTCCCTGTGTGCCCTTTATCCCTAGCTAAGGTAGACAATGAATCTTTCAATCATAAAAGGAATCAGATCATTATTCTGCCCAAACCTCTCTAAAAGTTTCTCATTATTTTTATAAAAACAATGATAAATATTTTCCATGCAAGAGAAGGCTCCATAGTATCTGATTCTCTGTGTACTTTCTGGTATATGTTGCTTTAACCCTCTCCTTTTGGTTCCTTCAGCATGCTAAGTTTAGACTTAACTCAAGTCCTCTGAACCAGTTAGTCATTTACCCTGAAACACTTTCTCCCTGAAGATCTATATGGCCCATTATTTCACTTTCTTCTGTTTTCTATTCAAATGTTATCTCATTAGAAAGGCCTCCCTGACTGATAATTCCATGTAAAAACTACCACAAAGTCCCCATCTAGTCACTCAAATTTCCTTCACCTTGACACATTTCTTATTCTAGTAGGTATCATAAAATATATGGAAGATGAACATATAGTAAATTGTGTAGAACTAACTATTTGACTTTTAGAACCATTAGACTTTGAAAGAACCAAATAATATGGCAAAAGATACCCTTTTTATATATATGTACAAATTCAAAATCTTTTGTGTACAACTGCATATATATATGCATATATATGCACACATATATACACATACATTTCATTGATTATATGGTAAGAAAAATAAAATGAGAAATTATCAATGTTCACAATATTTTCATATTCTATAAATGAATGAACAACAACTTTGGTTGATATATGATTAAAAAAGGATGGGGAGCTTTCTACATTTTACAGAAAAAACTTATGGTGGAATATGTATATATTTGGAAATTCTTGTATAAAACAAATTCATTGAAATAGGGTTCTTTTCTTATTCATCATTATATTCCCCACAGTATGTAATAGAATATCTTTTAGGTAAAAATTGCTTGTATATAAATAAAAGAATAGCATATATATATACACTTTCATTTCCACATAACTTAGAGCTCTTTTCTTTTTGCTATTTGAGGTCAGCAACTTGCTATCCTTTCTTGATGGTAAGGCATTTTTCACTGCAATTTAGTGTAACAACTCCTTACTTTCTGGTGGTGCTGTTCTGTTGGTAATGTTTTCATTAATCATCAATCATTTTCTCTTTTTCTGGTTATACAGTTCTGGAGTATAAGCTGGCAGATTTTGTACAAGGAAACTGCCCATGATAAGGAAAGAAACAATTTTCTCTAACTATTGCACTGGTGAATGATGACCTTTATAAAATGGTGGACGATTAGAAAACCCCCAAAATATGCCAACCAAGTTGTTATGAGTAAACTGAACATCTTGAAGAATAAATAAGAAGGCAATGGTTTTCAATATTTATTGTCCAGGAGTCAATATGAAGAAACAGAATTTTTATGAAAAAATGTGCTATTTTCAATGTTTCTCAACTGGATTTTGATATAAATGGGAAATAGATCAAGATGTAATTTTTTTGTGCTACTGTTTATTTAGGTAGGAAACATTGATAACTAGCATCATTATAATTTGTGATAGATAACAAAAAAAACCTGTTGGTTTATTTCAAAAGGAGGAATGCATACATATTTGAAAAGGAATGGGAATAGATATTAGCTTTTTTTCTGTTCTAGATTCATAAACACTTTCAAAGATATTCTTTAAAGAATCAAAGTACAAAGTGGTAATATAAAATATACATACAAAAATTCAAGGTAATTATGTACAATATAGGCAGGAGTATAAAACCTCAATAATTAATAGTAATATTTGTAGGATAAACTGTATTTTTTATGGGTAGATAAGGATTTACATTTGCTAATATATTCTTTAGCATACTTGCCATAACTATAATTTAATATTAAATTATTTGTCATTTGTTTATTTAGTTAGTTAACAGGGATTGAACCCAGAGCACTCAACCACTCAACCAGTCTTCTTCTTCTTTTTTTTTAATATAGTTTATTATGAGGCAGAGTCTCGTGAAATTGCTTAGAGCTTTACTAAATTGCTGAGGCTAGCTTTGAACTTACCATCCTCCTGCCTCAACCTCTTAAGGTGCTGGGATAACAGGTGTGTACCATCATACCATACCCAGCTGTTATTTAAATCTCCTATGAGGTAGTGCACTGAATTATTTTCCCCAACCCTATGAAGTTAACACATGATAAACCCAAGATATATAGTGTGTAGCAGCAAAGAAATTGGAAAGTGATTATAATGTTCTTTTATGGACAATATAGTAGTTTCATCATCTTCCTTATATACAAATTTCAATAATATTGATCAATATAATCTTTATCATTGGTGGCAATTAAGCATAATGATTCACTTAAAAATTACTGCTTTAACACTAATAATAGCCTTCTGTATTGAATATGTATCCTATGTATTTGCCATTATAGTAGGCATTTTACACAAGTTATTTCACTATTTCTCACCATATTACTATGAGGTAAGAAATAGTATCACTATTTTACCGGCATTCAAAAGGTCACTCAACATCCTAAAATTCTAAAGATGAAGCAAATATTTAAAACCTAGTATATGTGGCTTGAACTCTTTCACTCTTTTCAAATTGTCAAGCTGAATGGTCCTATAAACATTGCTTATTGGGTGGATATTTTTGCTATCCCTTTTCCTGTTTCTTTGAATGATTAATAGTACTTTAAAAACACAAAAGACCTCCTTTTCTGTCATTGGAGACAATATGGGAAGATTGTAAAGTTGTCCCTCTATGTAACTATTTGCTAGGGGACCAGGTAACAGCAGAACTCTAGGGAGCCAAAAAGAGCATGGCAACTAGAAGTAAATAAACCTGGGTATCTCCTTTGGTGGAGATAGTTAGGGATCCACACAAGCTGCCTGACTGAGAAATTAGACTCTTGTGTCCCTAGATACTACTATGTGTTCAACTGAACTGAATGTGGCAACTAAAGTACCCCCTAGAAATTTTCTTTAGTTGGGTGTAGAATCAAAGTGAACTATAAGAAAAAAATCAATGTATGTTTGATGACTATAGCTGTCAGAGAAAAAGTATGAAACACTCAATTTTGATGGATAAAATATCTCAACAGTGCCTTGAAGTAGATGATGTTGAATTTGCTCTCTGTATCCTTTTGCTCACCTGAATCCCCCAAGGCTGTAAAAGACAGCCTTGCAGCATTCTGAAAAATGTTCATCTCAGGCACCTTTTCCTCTGTTCTACCAGAAGATATCAAGGAAGTTGCTCAGCCACAAACCAGATCTAACCTTAAGGTAGAGAGTTGTTCATATCCTCAGGGACAACTCTTACCAGTAAGGAAGCAGTCAGCAGGTAAATTATTTGGCTTCCTACCTGTCCATCTGTTAGGTGCAATGATTTTAATTTTTATGGGTGACTAAGCTGCAGTCACCCATAGCTATATTACCATTGTTAATAAACACTTTTAATCTTTGGCTTTGTTGTCTGTCCTACTGCTTCACATGGAACTCCTGGGATCATGTCCCATATAAACTATAAGCAGTGAAGACAATCTGAGACTATTCTCTAAAGAATGTTTTTGGAAATGTTGGAAGATTGTCTAATATAAGGATTTTCACATTTTTATATTTAATGTTATCAACTGTTAATATTTCATCCTCCATAATACACTATCAATCTGTGGCTAGGCATTGCATCTACTTCTTTATTCTCCTCTGCTCTTCTTTTTTCCTCCAAGAGCTATTTTCCCCTTGCACCTAGTTATAGGAGCTAACAAAGATGTGAAATAAATACTTTTTGATCAATTCAAGTTCCCATCACAACTATGTGTGGTTGCTGTTACTGAATTATTTCACAAAATGAGTTAAGTAATTTGCCTAGTGTCCCATTGACAGTGGCAATCGACAGAAAGGAGAGTCCAATTCAGGTCACCTTGTCTTTACAAACCCATGCTCCTTCCAGTGTGTCATTCTCCAACAGCCTTGATCAGAGACAAATTGGTCATATTCTAGTAGTCCATTTTGAGATTACAGTTTTATGGCTACCAAAGTTCAAAGAATGTTCAAGACTGAAAACTTTCATGTCTACTAAACCTCTGTAGTATTTCATAAGTGTATGGAATCACTATGGCCAGAAAATACTTTCATGCAGTATTTTCTTGTGATCTGTCACTGACATGGATGCCCTAGAGATTAAATAATATGTTTTATGTAGTTTAGTGTGAATGGTAACTAAGAAAAATATGATTCACATTTAATGCATTTCTCACCCCTATTTTTGGTCCATACAATTTTTCTTTTGTATTTGAAGAGTCCTATACACTCAGTTTATTTGTAGAAGATATCAAACTGAATGAGATTTGTATAATATTTCTATTTTACAAACCATGACAAGTTTGTCAGTCCAAATGGTGATAATATTATGGAGGGAACATCATTTTGGAAGCCATAGATCTGCCTATGGTAAAAATAGCAGGAGAATTTCAGGATATTACTATTACATGTTTTCATTCTTGCCAAATTTAATTATGTATGCTTGAAACTATGTTAGGCATCTATAATAAGATAACTTCATTTTCTAATTATCTAATTTTAATTGTCTGGTAACTAACCAGACTAGCATTTAATCTAGCAAGGATATATAAACTTATATATAATCAATAAATTTATCAATGCAAATATTTATCATATTTAACTTACATACACATATAAAATTAAATATGTACGAAAAATATAACTTTTTAAATATCACAGCTGATGAAGTAATTTTATATCATATGTATCTTCATCATCACTGTTTTTGTTACCATTAGAAGCAAATACTGCATCACCTGACTTAAGTTCATCTCTATTTCCATCTGAAATATTTGGGATACAGTAATTTTTAGCCAAGTCACATGATAGTATTCTCACAGCATAAAAATAATTTCTATCTTATTGTCCTGAAAAATGTATAGACATATATATGTTCACAAATATGCATATGTAAATTACACACTATATATATGTAAGTATGTGCTTTTTCAACCTAAATCTCTGCTTCTTCTACATTTCTAAACTGACCTTTTAAAGGTTTCTTTATAAGAAAACCTCACACTTTCAAATGTGAATTAATTCCTCTATAAATAGCTATTAAATCTGTTAAATTTCTTTTCTTTTTAAAATTCTATCACTTCTATGAAATTCAAAGTTAGAATTAATTGAAATCTTTTTAGGCTGTTGTATCTTACCCAAACAAAATATTGCTGTTCTTAATATAGCAATTGAGAGAGTGCCTTTTGATATGTGAGTGTTTTAAGGACATAAAAAGGTAACTGCTTTCTATAAAGAATAATTTTGGTAAAAGTTCTGTTCATATTTGAGTATTTTGAAAACAGTTTTCTACCTATAGCAATCTTTGACCTTATTTTCTTGCATTCATTGTGAATACTTCATTCACAATGAATACAGGTATACAATTCTAACATTAATCTAAACATAAGGATTTGGGTAACTTTTATTTTAAAGATGAATTCTACAGATAGTTTTGTTTTCACTACAAATACATGTCTGTGTGCATGTATATATGTGTAGTTATACACACACACACACAACACACACATATATATATTTATGTATAAATGGGGAGGAGCAATGGGAATTACTTTGAATAAATTTTGAACAGTGTTAGGCACTTCAATGAAATAGTCCATAGTGGAGTACATGAAATAATAATAATGATATAGCTGACCATATACAAGGTGTAAAAATTCTAATTCCATTTGTATAGTGTAAGGATTCATTTAAGAGTAATATGGAATACTTTTGCCTGTTGTAATTTTTGTTTATTATTATAAATCACTTGACCATTCTTACCCTACTCTTTCCAAAAATAAACAAATGAGCACACATAATGAATGTAAGAGTCATATAGGTTAAGTTCTTATACCTCTTGATCCTAAAGTAGAACAGATTTCCAGACAGTATCATAGACTGCAAAGCTGTTCTATGCCTTTTTAAATTTCCTCTTGTTTCTCTGCTATCTCTGATCTAGATAAGAAAAATTGATAAGAATGGTGTCATTACATTAAAAGCCTATTGGATAATGTTTTTATTAAGCAGGTCTCACTCTTTTTGATGCACTTAGTAAAAAAATTATAACAAAATCTAATAAAAAGAATATTAAAAAGAAATTTTCACTCCTTTTTATAAAATATAAAACAATTGCTAGTGTGTGTTCTGCAAGTAATTTACTCCTTATAGAAGTGAATGGACACACTGAAAGACAGCTATCTGATTGGTAGCGGTGATAAACATTCACAAATATGGTTAATATAAAACATTTTCTTCTCTATACTTATTCCACTTTACTTATTTCTACTTGCTGGAGTGGTAGATATATTAAAATATTAATTTTCCGCTTTACTGGAATGATTTCAGAGTCAAGTGCCATTAAAATTCTGAATGTAAATATGAAAAAAGAGGATATGGCTCACACTAATCTTCTTCATTGGTTTTTAAAACTATTTATTTGCTTTTTTTTTTGAAGAAAGCTACAATTTCAAAAATTTTAATTGCTTTGGGAGATGGAAGCAGAGGCCAGAAAAGATGTCACAGTCTTGTGAAATATTGTCTGTCACTCAGAAAGCATTGGATAGTCTCCTACTTTAAGCTTGTAAAACAAAGGGCAGCTTTTCGGAGGCAGGTCAATGTGTGATGGTCAGGGCCACATTTCACTGCCATGAAAGAGCGTTTCCTCTGTACTCTTTCCTTTTTAAGTTACTACATATTTCAATTAGAGGGACAGGCTGAAAAATGCCATGCAGGGCAACTCTGTGTGTGTGTGAAGCAATTGCTCACTGTTAACAGTGCTTGGGGCACTGAGGAAAGGGAGGGTTAAAAGCTCTGGAGAAGAGGTTTGCCATTGTTACTGGTCAAAGGGGATTATAAACTATGGATTACAAATTTAACCTGATGTGAAAGATATGTCATAATATCCATCAATTTTTCCTTTCTCTCTTATGATTTTTCTCTTCACTGCTAAATCAAACTTTATTATAAACCACATGGAATCTATTGCTTAAACACACACAGATATGTAAGTAACTGTAAGAAGCTATTTTAATAAATGGTATTTTAAAAATTCCATACCCTTTCCCAATATTCATGAAATTAATAGTTCTCAGACCCATCCCTTCAGTTGTAATGACAAGGACAGAATATTTAGCTCTTAACTGCAGTGTTGGTGAGGTTTCTGTTTTAGGGGAAACTGCCATGTTCTGAACTATGTCTTACTCTGAGGAAAACCTTAACAGAGAGTCATAGGGGAGTTCCACCAGTACCATAAGGGTTCCAGCTCTATTATATTTCCTCTGCACATAGCAATACAAACACATATTCCCTTGATAACAAACAGGGAAAATTTTCAGAGCCATGCACTCTTTTAAGGATTTCACATAGGTTATTATTCATTTTATACTTTAACCACCTTCTGAGTTAGATGGGATTCTCACGATCTCCATTTCACAGAGATTATCTCAAGGTTACACAGAACACAAACAACAGGAAGAATCCAAGCTCAAGCATCTGGCCTCCAGCTCTCTTGCTCTTAGCCACGTTGGTACACTGTCTCACCCTAAAGCATGTTACAAAGAAGTCTCTCCTATTTCATCTTTATACACTTCTCCAACGCTTTTCTGTTTTTGAATATTATGATTTCTATATTTCAAATCTGTCATTTTAGAAGATTAAGAATCACTGAATATAAGATAGGTTTTGATTAATTGGGGAAAAAAGTGACAAAGGAACTTCATTGTGATAATTCAGAATCATTACTCTTATAGAGGTAACGGCAGATTCTCGATCTGAACATAGGAGACGGTAATCTAATTTTAAAAATGTGTTTATATATGTATGTATACATTTATTCATTCATTCATTTGCCTCTTTTAGGATGTGGCTAATATACTATGGTGTGATTATGATTATGATTAATATTAAGTGTCTAGCGTCAGATTTATGTAACTCATACTTATCAGTTACATATTATAATAATGATCAAAACTTACGTTCTTTACTATAGGTTACCATATATAGTCAATCTTTGTAGTAAACTCTTATGTCATATAAACTAGCTTTAAATAAATTTCAGAAATAGTTTACTAGGAACTAATAAGTTATCTACTGCATTTCACAAATGTTGATTTCAGCCACCAACTTTAGTTAAAATATAACTCACTCTGGCATCAGTGATGTAGCTCTAATTAGTTCAATATAATTCATCCTAGTTCTAATTAAATCAGTATAGATTTTACTAGTGTTAGAATTATAGATAAGGCTGCTTTCATATTATAATCACTGCTACCTCAAAGTATATAAAACTACTTATACTCCTTGAACATTTTTATACTATTTCATGTCTTAGATAATCTTCCTTGCTGTGGAATGTTTCTGGTTCAGCAAGTTACTATTTAGCTTTTAAAACAATCCAAGTATGAATTCATAATGACCTCCTGACGCTGCTGTCTGGATGTAACCCTCTACTATGATATCAGCGCAACTTAATTACTTAGCTCTATCATTTATCAGATTATTTAGTTATACTTCTTGATTGAAAGAGTGTTGAGCTTTAGGAAAACATGATAAAACAGATAAAACATATTTTATCTGACTTTTATATAGCACATTCATACTATAAACTGAAGAATAAATGCTTAAACAGTAGGACAATAATTAGTAAATGTTCCTTCTTAATTTGAATGATAATGAAGGGCTGTGTTAGAATTACGAAATGGCCAAGCTTCCAGCTCCCTCCTATACATGTCTTGCATAATCTGTGGCCTCTAAGTATGGTTGGGACCTGTAAATATGATGGGCTAGACATTCCCATGTCGATATTACAAACACATGACTTCATTGAGTCAGACTGAAAGGAATAGAAAGACAGAGACACTCTAGTTGATGTGGAAGAATTAAATAACTATGCTGCAAACTGCCTGTGGGAGCCTTGCAGCAAGGGAATGCAGATGGCCATGAAGAACTGAGAGTGACCACTGGCAAACTGCGAGGGGTACCACAGCTGCACAGAGGTGGATAGGATCAAAATAAATTTAATGAACTCAGAAGAAGACCACAAGCCTGCAATGAGAATCAAAGCCCTTGTTGACATCTTGATTTCAGTCTGTTGACAACTAGCATAGGACCCAGGTAACCTGTACTAAACTCTTGACCCATGAAAATTGTGAAACAATAAATAGATATTGTTTAAAAACTTGAGGTTTGTGGTGATTATTGTACAACAGTAGAAAACGAATCAGTTTGTCCTCATTAAAGATGGGGAAAACAATATACTTCAAGATTTCATCAATAATTTAACTGTATTACTTCTCATTTAATTTGTGTGTATTTCACCTATAAATTTTACCAGTTTACTGGCACCATTTTTGCTCATGTATGTTTTCAGTTTGTATCAAATGCTTTGAAGAAAAAAAAATTAGCTATTTCATAAGAATATTTGTTTATGCATGTTTGTTTATATGTTTATTTGTCCATTTTTGTTTTTACTTTGAATAATTAATACACTTTAATTAGTTCCAAACACCTCTTGGTCAAAGTCATTTCCCATTAGCAATGGTTTATTAATGTTATGTATAAAAGACTACTACTTAAAGATTGATAAAGTATTATCTCTCCCCAAGTTTAGAGTTAAAACACAAACTATGGAAATAGAAATACAGTATGGTGAATTGGATGCAAGTAATGCATTCCTAATACAGTTAGCTTATATTATAATGAATTCATTCATTTCTTTTTCTAAGTATTTAAAAAAACAAAACTTGTTAGACGTTCTTTTTTGAGTTGTTTTTTTTTTTTTTTGGTAATGTGAAGAAAGGTGCTTAAGTGAATACTCTGATGCCCCATTAGCTTTAGGAGTTTTCATTTTAGTACTATAAGAACATTGCAAACAAGATGCTAATGTTTTATTAACACATTTTAAGAATTTAGTAAATAGAGCTAAGGGCTTAAGTGCTTAGTGATATTTATAGTATTTTATGTTCTTTATCTCTGTGATCTAATGAAAATATTCTACAGAGAAATAATTTGCTGGCCTGAAATCCAGGAAGCATTCAGGAATAAACATAGCACAGTGTTTATGAATGCCACCAGTAAAATAAATGTTAACGTTAAATATCAATTCACCAATCGATTGGGTGATTGGGTTAGATATTTAAGTTCCTAAGCACTGCTTACTTGAAAAATAGGTATAATTTATATCTACATAAAAGGAGTCTGAAAGTAAATTTATTATAAGGGTAATTGCTCTACAAATTGCATCAATTTACTTTTTCATATTAACACTTTGTGTTTCATATTCTAACCTTTTTCACATTCCACGTGTGTAGGAAAATTATATTGCAACCTATAATATTTTGTTCCTCTCTAACTTTTGGTTGCATATGCTATTTGAAGCAAATTTGGAATTTGGAAATATTATGAATTAAATTTTCTCAGAATGGCAATTAATGCATTATTTCATATATAGGAAAATGTAAACATATCTAAATGTATGCTATATAAAAATAGGATATAATAACAAAAATTTCATATTTTGGGAATAAAGTAAAATTGAGTAAAAACACTAAGAATAATTAGTACATAAATCCAATTAGAGCGACTTTTACAAATATTTGAGTTTTACTGACCAAAAGTAACTTAATGGAGTATATGTTCATGTATATGCAACAGAAGGAAAAGATTTATGAAATAATATTCAATCCTTTGGTAAATCGAAGGTATCTGCAACTTTTTATTTTACTTTTACAATTTGTAATTGCCACACATACAATCATTTTGCAGAGATTCTGACATACAATTACTCTGCAGTATTATGGAGTACAGTGTGATATTTCAACATATGTATATGATACAAAATGATCATATCAGGGTAAGTAGTGTTTATGTCTGTTTAAACATTCATCTTTTCTTTGTGATGTTCACAGAATTTTAGACAGTTCTTTTGGATTTGCATTTCTGGAGAATTTCTTAAATCTTGCTTGGCTCTCTGCTTTGTCATAAAGAATATGGTGGAAGTGATACTGTACGCCTTATCTAGTTCAGGCCTCATGAGACTAGTACCTTATACTTTTTACTGTTTCTCTTCTCACTTTTAAGTGATTTACCACTTTTACTTCCTGAATAACTGCTCATACTTGTCATGAGTAAGCATGACATAGTGTGTTGCTCTGGTGAATTACCCTATTTGACTTTTTCACAATGGATGAGAAGAGTAAAAGTACTTTGAAGTCCTTGGGTATAGACATGAAATAAAATTATACATCATTTTCTTGAAAAGAGACTGAATATCTGTGGGTTAGGGGATAGAAGGGAAAATCTATAGATAATTCTGCTTTCTTTGGGAGGACAATCTCCTACTTTTATGGTACCTGGACGGCAATGTATGAGCACTCCCATTATTACTCTTTTTTCAGGACTTTTAGTATTAATAGGGCAGGGAAATCATTCATCCTTTCTCTTTAACTTGCTCAGTATTCCATACACATTATGTTTTTAGTCTTCAATACAAATTATTTTTTAGGGTTATGAGCATAGACTTTAGTGTTAGACACATTGGATTACAATTGTATGCACCTACCCCTTGCTTGATTAATTCCTGATTGATCCTTACCTTTACTTTTGTGATACTCAGATTTTCAACCTGTAAAATCAAGCTAATAAAGTTAATCACAATAATTTTTTCAATAAATAAAGTAACATTTATAAAGTATCTCTCATACAGCATACAGACGATGTATATGAAATGCAAACAATCATTATCTTTATTATATTCTGTATAGTTGAGATCCAGTTCTTTATTCTTAATCTGTAACCTAAACAACGTATTGGAAATACTATTAATCACATATCACATTGTAAGCGACCAATATTTTTTATAATTTAGATATATTATTTAAGCATTATAATAAATCTGTGAATTAATTTTATTAGTATAAATTTTTAGATGAGGAAATCGAGGTGCAGAGAAATCACATGTCTGAACAGGTAAAGCTAGCCTTTTGACCAAAACATGTAACTTCAAAACCACTGTTTTTTCACACCACAGTGCCCTTCTTCTATCTTCTCCCAATATACATGCTCAAAACTAAATGGATTTAGGACTCTGGGGGATAATTTGTATAACTCAGAACTGTATACATGGGGCTTTTATTACCATTCTTTTATTCACCATTTTGCCACTTAAGAAAACATCCAGAGATGTCTAGTGATATTTTTACTACTGGTAAGTGTATTTATTCACATAATGAAGACCCAAGGTGTTGATTACATCTATATGTAGTACAGGAATTTAGGTGAACTAATATTTACACAGTTGTAAACTACATTCAAAGAGTATCTCATCTATCATTTTATTTACCTTTCAAATCCATCTTGTAAAATAGGGATGAGAAATACAAGGTAAAATAGAATAGAGTTGACTAATTGTATAAATATAATCCAGGACTTATTTTTTTCTCAGATATAAGGGTTCTCCAATGTATTACTCTAGATTCTCTAACACAACAGAATTCCAGGAGGAATGAATCATGCTGAAGACTTATTGGAGGAAATACTAGAGAGAAAACAGCTGTGTGAGTGGGGAGATGGAGAAAACCATGGGTGTGTAATGTGTGTTTCCCTGCTCATTTGTAGTAGTTCAGAGTTTTAGAATTAGAATGACATGAGATTCAATCCTAGTTGCCAATATTGTATCTTCGAGTCTCTGAGCAATTATCTAAATACTCTATGCCAGTTCATAATAACCTAGAGAGGATATTTTGACTTTGTTATCTACATCTCTCAAATGTCAATAATAAAGCTTATCCCAAAGGGTTTGACAATGAAAGAGACAATAGGTTGTTAAATGAAATTTTGAAGCAAGCTATTGACTTGGACTCAGCTCCTGCACTGGGCCTAACAGAACACACCAATGTAGAGTTTAATCACAGTAGCTGAGCTTCAGTTAATTGTAGGGAGCTCTGTAACCAATTAATTAAATATGCCATATCCAAATAAGCTGTCTTTATATTTTACTTCCATTCTCTGTAAATTTTGTCAGATCATGTTGGTGGTGGTGGTTCCTAGAACCTGTTCTGGTTCTGGAGGGAGCCCAATTCTTGAATCATTTTGTCTTGTTTGTTTTATTCAGTTTTGTATATAAATGCTCAAGTAAACTACTAAATTTAATTGGTCTAAGAAACTTTCCATTTAGCAATGTACTAAGGAGTTAATACGTATTAAGTGAATAACAAATAGCTATTATTATTATTATTGCAGAAACTCTCATAACCAAATTCCTTCCTCTTTCTCCATTTACTGTTCCCTTTTGCTTGATGAATACTTCAAAATATCAGACTTCTTACTGAAACACCAACCTGGATGCTATAAGGTAAGCTCTATGAAAATAATCTCATCTAAACACATATGTATATATATAATTATGTCAAACAATTTGACAATTTAATTCAACTTTGTATAACATGATTTATTAATAATAAGGAAAATACATATGTTTTAAAAGTGACTTGTGTTTTGTGAGGTGTTTATAAAGATGTCTCTAAACATTGGTTTTGAATAAGGTACAAAAAGAAGAGTAAAAATATTTGAGAAAATTATGAAAATCTAGGATTCTGGATTTGGAATGCTTTACAAATCTCTTCTATTTCTCACTTCACTTTAGCAAATTTAAACTAAAAGTCATAACAGTGTGCTCCATTGTAATATAGAACTTGAAGAAATCAGTCAACCCATGCTTAATAGCCTTATTTCCAATAATGAATGTAAGCTGATATGTTTTAGTTAAAATTAAATGTCTAATGCATATATATGCTATTTACATTACTTTTCATTATTACCTGCTATAACTGATTTCTATCAACAGTAACACCTTTATGATATTGTTGTAGACAAAAGCTTTCATCAATTATAGTTAGCCAGAGTACTGTCATTTATAAAACAGGATTGATAATACCAACTTGCTTCAGGTGGTTGCTGTCAGATTAACTGAGATTGGTTATATAAAAGCATTACCTTCTATATCTAGGGCAGAGAATATGTGCAATAATTGTTAACCTTAAATTTTACTCTGATTTTCCCCTTACTTTTCTATTTACTTTATTTTTCTCATCTCCTATTTTTTATCCCATCATTCCTTTATCTCTCTCATGTAGCTTATGTCTAACCTATTAATTTTAAAAGTTTAATTTCTCCTCTTTAGTTTATTACCAGAATGATTGCACTCAGAGAAAAAGTGCTAACTGGGTTATATCAGAACCTGGTTTCCCATTGAAATTAAAAGCATACTCTCATTTATTTCCTAATGGTGATTCAATAATTTCAAAATAATCTAGGGAATTTTTGTTCTTTCTCGTTGGTTTTACTGAAGAGGGTTATAAAACAACAATTAGCTTTATTCTTTTTTTTTAAAGTTATGTATTTTTAAAGGAATAGCTTATCTTTATAAATTCTATTTTGTAGCCAAAGTGTTGCTTTAGAGTGTTTAAAATTAATAACAATTTGAATTTATGTAAAAATCAACATTTGTAACACATTCATTGTTGCAATTCATTATCTAGGCTTTTAAAAATCAGGATCATTAATAATCTCCTGAGATAAGTGGGTGGAGGAAGTTGACCTTTAACAAATTCAGCATAATCAGGATTAAAGCTTTTTGTCAAACTCCTGTTAAATTTGAGGCATATAGAAAAAGTACTTGAATATATGAACCAAATTTTTTAAAAGTTTATTTGTGCCAGTTATATAATTAAAATTTATTTGTTCATAAAATACTTTGAATGTCTTCAAAGATCATATTTCTAGTGCACTTGAAAGAGGCCTTTGCAGAAACTTGTGAAAATTCATTATACTAAATATCTTAATATCATATGTCATAAGAGTTCAGTCTGAATTTTATGAATGATTCAAATGTATATATCTGGCTTAATTGACTCATTAAAATAATTTTGTCAGGAGGTGACTTTAGTCCTTTTGATGAGAAATTCCTGAACAATGATATTATCCAAAGAAGTGAAAGGTCATCAGTTTTAACTGCCAATGTTTTGGTCTTATATTGCATGGTGCCATTAAAAAGCCATTTTCTCTCTGTGGTTCTGTGCCACCTAATAGGCAGATATTAGGGTATTTATCTACCTGGCAATATTCTCAGCCAATATTTGCCATTCTCACTCTGCACAACTACAAAAGAAAAAGATTGGAAAGGAAAGGTATAAGAAAAGAATATACCACTAAAAACATAAATATGTATGCTATGGAAGTGTGAATGTTTTCTAACATTCACTTTTCTAACTTTTTTGCTCACTTCAGATTTTCTTTTCATATAGTGATATTTCTTAACAATAACAACATAGTTTCTCACCTATGTTCAAGATTGTTTTATGAAAGACATCTTACATCTCTGTTTGTGACAGGAAAATATAATAATGAAAAAGAAACAATTTAAATGTAGAATTTCTTTGGTTTGAAACTTTATCTTCAGTCTTGAAAACCTTCATGGGCAGAAGGAGCTCAGATGAGTGGGAAAGAGGTGAAATAAGTCAATATTGGAATATCTTTCCGAGTATTCTCTTCTATTTTGCAATTTAAACTACTGTTTTCTTCAATTCTAAGGTAATGGATAAAGAAACATTCATTATTGTTATCAAGTTTCATGCTATTACCCATAGGAAATCTTTCAGTCATAAATGTCATTGAATAGACCAGTGGAATTGTTTAGTTTCTGTGATAATCAGATTTCCATTACTAGAATAAAATATCTGAATTATCAACTTAAAAAAAGAAAAAAACTCTTTTATTAGCTCACATTATTAGGGATTTCAGTCCATTTTAGCTTCATTACTTTGGAACCTGAAGGGAGGTAGCTCATCATGCCTGGGAATATGTAGTTTAGCAAAGTATTTACTTCATGGTATCTGGGAAGTGAAAAGGAGAGGAAAAGAAAGAGTTTGGGGTCTCACTATCCCCTTCAAGAGTGCATCTCTAATTACAAGAAGACTTCCCGCTAGGCCCCATCTCTTAAAGTTTCCACCACCTCCCAATACTGGCACAGGATGAAGACCAAGCCCTTAACAGATGGGCTTTTGGGTAACACTTATCCAAATCAAGCAGATTGATGTTTCAAAAGAAAAGAATTGTAGCTGACATAATAGCAACCAAAAATCTCTCCATTTAAAGCATCTAGCATATTTGTTCCTTATTAAAAATAGAGAAATATGTTGCAAACACACTCCCACACATTAGGAGGATTTGGCTTCTAATATAAAAAAACTGACTAATAGTAATCAAATAGTTTATAGAATTATTAAAGTAATTATCATGTTAAGAAAAATAAAAGATTCATGAAAATGTAGTCAGTTTGTCCTTCTAGTGTGGTCACTGAAATACTGAAAAAGTCTTATAATTGTTCTTGACATAGTATTTGTGCTACACTTAATATATACGAAAGTATACAAAGGAAGAATTAAAAGATATCAAAATTGGAAAAGAATAAGTAAAGTTATCTCTATTCACAGATGAAGGATCACATATATACCTATTCCTAAGGAACACGCATGCACGTGCACATACACACACACACACACACACACACACAACTATTAGAACTTAAAAATGCTTCCTTAGATAATTGGAAACTGATGACTGTAAACCTTAAACAGTTTTAAGTATTGTCTAGTAATCCTACCAGTTTACCAGACAAAACTATCCTTAAACCTCTGAGGTGACCAGTTTACTCTTCTTCTAAGCTTGTTCTGACAACTACAATCATTCTTTCTTCCACACAGTGTGATGAATACCTTAGAATTTCATTAAGAAAATAGAAGGAAGCAAAGGAGAATCTCCATTTCTTCTACATTCTATTCTACCGTGTTGCTTGTACCTGCAGCCATAAACTCTGCCTTCCCTGGCTGAGGGGGGTCAAGTCATACAAACGTTCACACGCTTGTTTGTGTCTGATCGATCCTTCTTCACCTACTCATGGGATTTTTTTGTTACATTTTTCTCTTCAGCAATTTTCCTCTTGATTATTTCCTACTATTTACAAGTCCTTTGTTACATCTCATGTCTCACAAGTTTTGAAGTCCTTGGGAGTCTAAATCTCTCTCCAGCATTAGCCCCTCTTAAAAGAAAGATTTATTCAAAGAATTCTTGTAACTACGACTTTAGCTCCTATTTACTCACTGTCTTTTGAATACTCTCCAATCAGGTTTTGTTTTCTAACCCATAGAGTCTATTCTAAAAATAGTTAACTTCCTCATTAATGTTTCCCAAATAATTGTTCAATTGTTTTCATAACATTTATTATCACCTAACATATTAGTAATTACTTTGTTTTATTTTAATTTATGCCCCTACAGAATGAAACTCCTTGATGGTGTAAAATTTTTCTATTATACTAATTTCTGTATGCTTGACACTTTGTACAGTATTACATATTGAATTTACTTTTTGATATTTATTTGCAAAATTTATCTTTTTATGTTTTTGTAGTGTATTTTAGTTATACATAATATTGGAATTCATTTTGACATACTCTTACATGCATGGGATACAATTTGTTCCATTTTGTTTCCCGATGCTTCCTCTTTCCTTCCCATCCTCCCTGCTTCTGTTCCCCTTCCTCTGCTCTACAGGGCTCCCTCTATTTTTTTTATACTTATTTTTATTTAGTGCTTTATAGATAGACATAAAACTGAAATTTACTGTAGTATATTCATGTATGTATGTTGCATAATTTGGTCAATTTCATCCCACTGTTCCTTTCTTTTCCCATCCCTTCTCACTCTCATTCTACTCCTTCCTTTTCCTGTCCTCCTTCCTTTTCCTTTACTCCACTGATCTTCCTTTTATTTTCATAGAATTTGCCCCCGCTTCTCTATACTCCAATAATGAAACTACTGAGAAAGAAATAATAAAAACTACCCCATTCACAATAAACTCAAAAAGTAAAATACTTAGGAATAAATATAATCAAAGATGTGAAAGAATTCTATAATGAAAATTATGGAACACTGAAGAAAGAAATTAAAAAAGACCCTAGAAGATGGAGAGACCACTCATGTTCTTGGATAGGCAGAATTAATTTTGTCAAAATGGTCATATACCAAAAGTCCTATACAGATTCAATGAATCCTCATCAAAATACCAATGATATTATATACAGAACTATACAAAACAACAACAACAACAACAAAACAGTCTTAAATTTCATTTGGAAGAATAAAAGACTCAGAATAGCCAAAGCAATTATGAGCAAGAATGACAGAATGATGCTGGAATCACATTCTAATATAGAATTAGGGAAGCAATAACATTAAGGTATTGGGCATAAAAACAGACATGAAAAACCAATGAAATACAATAGAAGACAGAGACAAACTCACATAGATACAATCATTTGGTACTTGACAAAAGTGCCAAAAACATGCATTGGAGAAAAGGTAGCTTATTTAACAAATGGAGCTGGGAAAACTGGTGTCAGTATGCAGAAGAAAGAAACTAGAACCCCTATCTTTTCTCTGCACAAAAGTCAACTCAAAATCTATCAAAGGCCTAGGAATTAGACCAGAAACTTTGTAACAGCTAGAAGAAAAAATAGCATCAACACTCCATCATATTGGCTGCAGGCAACAACTTCCTTAACAAGACTCCCTCCTAAAGTGTAAGGAGTAAAACCAAGAATTGATAAATGGGATGATATCAAATTAAAAACTTCTGCATAACAAAAGAAACAAGAGCGCAAGGAGACAGCCTACAGAATAGGAGAAGACCTTTTGCCAAGTACTCCTCAGACACTGGATTAATATCCAGAATATGTAAAGAACTCAAAAAACTTAATACCTGATGAAAGAAACAACCTAATCAATAAATGGACAAAAGAACAAGACAGACACTTCCCAAAAGAAGAAATTCAAATGGCCAAAAAAGAAAAAAAAAAAGAAAAGAAAAATGTTCAAAGTTCTTAGCAATCAGGAAAATGAAAATAAAATCTACTTTGAGATTTCATTTTACTCCAATTAGAATGGCAATCATAAAAAAACTATTAATAAATTATTAGAAGGATGTGGGGGAAAGATACACTCATACATTGTTGGTGGGACTACAAATTAATATACCACTTTGGGAAATAGTGTGGAGATTCCTTAAAAAAATAGGAAAGGAATCACCTGATGATGCAGCTATCCCATTCCTTTGAATTTATCCTAAAGAGCTAAAGTCAGCATATGTGATAGGGAAACATCAATGTTTAGCAGCACAACATACCATAGCCAAGCTATGGAACCAGCCCAGATGCCCATCAATAGATAAATGGATAAGGAAAAAGTGGCTTACATACACGATGACATTTTATTCCAACATTAAGAAGAATGAAATTATGGCATTTTCTGGTAAGTGGATAGAACTGGAGAACATCATGTTAAGTGAAATGAGTCAGACTCAGACAGACAAAGGTCAAATATTGAATTTATTACTGAAAATATTAATGCATTATCTAAACTTCCTTAGTGTACTTCTCTATTCTGATACTTCTCTTATCTTTACTGTTTTGAAATTATTGTAACTACAAAATAAAACTTTGTGCTATGTAAGAACTAAAAAAATGATTTATACTTGTGTTTTTATATCTAGTACCCTGTATGTGTATGAGGACTAACAGAACTAAGACAAATTAATTTTTATACATTGAAAAGTATATTAGTAACCACAAAGACCTATAAAATGCAATCATTTTTAATTATAATTTTTGATTATATAATCAGTCTTTTAATTTTTGGTGGCAATCTTGTTCCTAATCTCAACCACAAGGTGCATGTGCGATGTAAATAATGCTAGTACAAAGTGCAATTTGTTAGTCTGTGAAAATTCAAGGAGAAACGAAGATATATCTATATAGGAAAATTTATTAGTATATATGTTATAGAGAGTTGTAATTTTCAATAAAGTAATAATTTAGTATCCTTACATATGTAACCAATGCCTAAATAATTAGTATAGCAGCTCCAGACTCAGTATTCAGGAGATGTAATCTACGGCCCCCAATGGATGCCTAAAACCAAGTACAAAAGTTAATCTGTCCTTACAAATTTTACACCTTGTTACCTCCTTTGCATCAGTACTTTCATGCTTTGCAGACATTTTTAAACAAAAAAGGACTACTTGAACATAGCATGCCAATACCAGGACAGGCAATCTGGTATCCATGAGAAATGACTTAATAGGAAGCTAGTGTATATGGTGTGGATAATTTGGACAAAGGAGTGCTTCTTCACATTCAGGGCAGAACACAGAAGGATGATGCTAAAGATTTCATTATGCTGCCAGGAAAGGAATGCAATTTAAATGTATAAATTATTTATTTCTGAAAATTTCCACTTAATACTTTCAGCCCTTAATTGGGTAACAAATTGTGGAAGGGGAAATTTCAGGTAAGGGGGAACTGCGGTATACAAGGGGAAAGTTTTACTTATTCATTTGTAAACTATTTTCATCAGGAAATTCTAGTTTGTACTATGTTTACAAACTCAATATAGTCGCAACACAAATCTTTAGTTCTGACTCTAATACCCCAATTCAACATTTTCCCAAATTTTCTCTTCTGCTGAGACTTTGGATGCAGAGCTGTGACTGCAGCTATGTGGGTCACAGACAAGTCTAATGTAGGATTCAATAAGTTCATAGAGGGTTGTATTTATTTATTTTTACAAGAGAAAGCTCTTCAGATGAAACTTGAACTCTCTAATTTGTTGTGACCCTATTGTATCACTTGTATTCTTGAACTATCTGGTTTAATTCTTCATGTTTGTTATCTACCTCTATGGGCATTTGGATTTTGATTGCTTCTAAAATTAGCTTTAAATAAAAAGACTTACCAAATCTGAGTTTATATTATATGAGTACTGATGGTAGATATTGCCTTTCTTTTTTCTATAATCATTATAATCTATATAATTTTTTCTATAATCATTTGTTTTCTTGTTTTTAAGAAATGTTTTACTAGAAAACCTGACAAAATGCATTAAAACTTGGATATTTAGTAATATTATAACTTATAATACTGTAATTATAATTTTATATAAAATTCATTTTACTTTTCTATTTAACAAGACATTCCTTTTTGCCAAGTTTTTAATCAATTGGAGTGGTATTTCAAAAATTTGTAAATGCACATCTTTGTATTATTTTCTTCATTCTGTGTCTTCTCTACTTTAAAGAATTCTTATAATGAATTGGAAGCCAGATAATATATTCTCTTATTTTCCTTTAATCAAGGATTATTTGTCTCTCTTAGGAATTAAATAATAAACCAAGTAACAAACTAAACAATGAAAACATACACACACCCACACACATATACACATAAATTTAAAGAAAGGGATTATGCTTTAGTTCCTAAAAGAGAAAATACTTTCATTAAGGGAGAGATTTATATATACATAATAGTATGTTATTTATTTCTAGTATAAAATTATGTGATCAATAATATATAGATTATTATAAAGTGATAACCCCATGAACTTAGAATAAAGCAAATTTCAAACTTGGAAACATTTTCTAAAGTAAATTAAATGCTACAAAAATATTCCCATAAATTTTAAATGTTATAGAGTGGAGGTAAAAACATATTATTGACAATAATTAATATTTTGGTATCTCATTTCTTTCACATCCATTTTTCATGCTTTTGTTAAGTGAAATTTTGAGAGTAAAGTGGTATGGTTAAAGTGTAGATAATATTTTTGGATGAAGGTTTTTAATGAATATGATATTTATTAAGACACAATTCATTAAAAGAAGACTTGCATGGTTGTCTCACATTATTTCATTGATTTTTATTTCATGTTTGACTCAAGGTGAGAATTATTCCTTACAAGAGGTATTTTCACTATTGATATTTAATTTGATCATGCAGACCTTTTTGTTTGTGTGGTTTGAAATATTTTGCATACATAAGCTTTGCAAGCCCATGTGCATATATTACTTTGAAGTGGAATTCAGAATTAGTACAACAGTAGATTATTAAGGGTTTCAGTATATAGAAGTTTTTATTTTTCCTGGTAACTTGCTCTTTTTTTTCCTCAAAATTTAGTTTTTCTGACAGAAAATAGGGCACTTTATTTTTAATTGAAGATTTGAATGTCTGAGCATGTCAACATCAAGTGTGTCATTAGTGATTATAATGCAAGGATTTAAAATGGAATACAATACTGCTTCCCACCCCTTGAAAATTTAAGAATCATTTGACAGGCTTTACAAGTTTGCATCTCCATTAGCAGAACTGTTTAAATAAATACACACACACACACATATACACACACACACTCTCGCACACAGCTACTCTACTAGTAATAAGCTGCCAACACATAAAAAAACGAAAAAGAGAATTAAGGAAAGTCTGAGTAGTGTAACCCTAAATAACAACCTTAATTGTCTAGAGAATTGTCTCAATTTTCCACTTCATTTTGTGTGCGAGAATACGTCTCAAGTAACAGCCTTAGATGAGAAACCTGTCACTGAGTTTGCAATTTTTCCTAAGGTCAGACTGTGAATATCCCATTGTATCAAGTAAATCACAGGACACAAAGCAATTGCCCTTTAGGATTGCCCAATACCTAGTCCATTGTGTGCAAATGTGAATTGATTATTAAATGAAAAGGGTATATATTGTGCCGTACAAGTATAAAAGGAATAATTGCACAAAGTGCTGATTTTTAATATCTAGTATTTGTCTCCTCCACTTCTAGACCCCAAATAATGACCCCAAATAATGGCTTTATTCATCCCTTATCCTCAGTTCTTTGAGCAGTTTGAACATAGAATACCATAAACAAATAATTTTTGAAGGTAAATATTTGAGTAAATTAAAAATTAAAGTCCAGATAAACAATTCCATAAGGCACTTAAACCAGTAAATTTCATTGCTACTAACAAATTGTATTCTCAAGCCTCTGCTGATAAACATAAGTAAAAAGATTAGCATCTTTTGTGTGAAGGTGAAAATGAATGGTTACACACTTGATATACTGGAACTTATTTAGAAAGCAGATCTCATTGACCATTTTGTATCATGGAAACTATATACTACATGTTCTGATGTTTACAGATTGTAATTTATAATAATAAAGATGAAAACTAATAAAATAATTAGGAAGCTGATGTGCATCATTTACATTAATTATTAGTAAATAAGACCATCTTTTCTGCTACTCTTTACTTGTGTTGCTTTAACTTACTAGGCACACCACTCATATTTTTAATATACACACAGATATCAAAGAGAATCAAATGGTGATAAGCAGAAGGTTAATTGATCAATTTACTTATCTCAAACCTATTCATTGGGTGCTATTTCTAATAAGCTGATGGCTCTTTGACTGTAAGAAACACCAAGAAAACCTACTTCCTAATCTGTATTTAGCATTCTGATATCCATATGCTGATAACAGAAACTATAGACACAGGCATAAACAGTTCATAGCCCTCTGAACAAAACATGATATAGCTGCTGTTTTCTAATCACTAGAAAGTACCCATCCATTCCGAAAAATTCTAAACATTGAAATAAAAAATAATAAAGCACTGTTTGAATTATACATGCACAGAAATATATAAAACACACATATTTTAAAGAAATTGGTATGATACAAGACTGATTAAAAAAAATATATATATACACACACTGTCAAAGAATACAGTTTATATAGAGTTAAGATGGAGTGAAAGCGACTAGTTTTACCCACTCATTTTATTTTATTTTATTTTATTTTTTATTTTTTTTAAATATTTTTTTAGTTGTAGATGGACACAATGTCTTTATTTTATTGCTTTGTATGTGGTGCTGAGGATCGAACCCAGGGCCTCATGCATGCGAGGCAAGCACTCTACCGCTGAGCTACAATCCCAGCCCGTTACCCACTCATTTTAAACAATGGAAAAAAACCTGATCAAATATAGGGAACAATGGCATTCAGGATCTTGGTCATCAGTCTATGAAGGAGAGTAGCCCTAATGGGGATGGGGGCTCCACAACTGATCCAATTTGATGCCCAGAGAAAGATTTCTGTCTGTATGTCAAAGGCTAAGAAACCATTTCAGAGCTAAGAAGCCTCTTGAGTTGAAGAAATAGATCTGGTTTCTGGAAGGGCCAAGTCCCTTAGAATCTGAAGACCAGAATACCACAGAGGGGATGTTTACACAGAGTGAGAACTCAAGAGAATTGTGTGAGAACCCCCTTGAAGGTGCATGAATGAAAGATGACAGTATTAAAGAATTCATCTGTAGACAGATTAATTTTGATGAACTTCTTTGTAGGCTGTAGTATGTTTCCAGCCATTGTTTTTTAGGACGCATAATTTAGTAGCTTAGTGGATCATCTCCTGCAAGACCAAAATGATCTTTGTGTTTTAAACTGTGGACAGCTTGTCTATAAATAGAGGAAGGCATAGAATTCCAAACCAAAGGAATGAGCAATCTATTCCATGAAATAATATCAGAAAACTTTCTAAATATGAAGAATGAATTGGATAATCAAATTCAAGAGGCTTACAGGACACCAAATGTACAAAATCACAACAAAAATCACAACAGACCTACACCAAGGGACATCATAATGAAAATGCCTAACATACAGAATAAGGAATCTTAAAAGCTACAAGAGAAAGGAATCAGATTACATATAGGGGGAACCCAGTTAGGACCACTGCAGACTTCTCAACCCAGATCCTGAGAGCAAGAAGATCATGGCAAAGCATATACCAAGCACTAAAAGACAGTGGATGCCAACCAAGAATCTTATATCCAGCAAAATTAAGTTTTAGGTTTCATGATGAAATAAAAACCTTCCAAGATAAACAAAAATTAAGAGAATTCACAGCAAGAAAGCCGACACTGCAGAACATTCTTGGTAAAATATTCCATGAGGAGAAAATGAAAAACAACAAGGAAAACTTGCAGAGGGAGGAGCTACACTAAAGGCCAATCAAAGGAGAAACCCAGTCAAGTTAAAAACTAAGAATAAACCAAAATGTCTGGAAATACAAACCATGTCTCCATAATAACATTGAATGTCCATGGCCTAAACTCAGCAATTAAAAGACATAGACTGGTAGATTGGATTAAAAAAAAGACCCAACAATATGCTGCCTTTCATCTCATAGAAAGAGATACTCACAGATTGAAGGTGAAAGGATGGAAAAAAAATTATCACTCACATGGACTGCGTAAACAATCAGGAGTTTTCATCCTCATTTCAAATAAAGTAGACTTTAAACTAAAGTTAGGGAAAAGGGATAAAGAAGGACATTTCATACTGCTTAAGGGAATCATACATCAACAAGACATAACAATTTTAAATATCTATGCCCCAAACAATGGGGCAGCCATGTTTGTCAAAGAAACCCTTCTCAAATTCAAGAACCAAATAGATCCCAACACAATAGTATTGGGTGACTTTAACACAACTCTCTCACCACTGGACAGATCTTCCAAACAAAAACTAAACAAAGAAGCTACAAGACTTAACAGAACAATCAATGGTCTAGACTTAACAGATATATATAGAATATTCCATTCTTCAACAAGCAAATACACGTTTTTCTCAGCAGCTCATGGATCCTTCTCCAAAATAGATCATATTCTATACCACAAAGCAAGTCCTAGTAAATACAAAAAATTAGAGATACTACCCTGCATTCTATCTGACCATAATGGACTGACACCAGAAATTAGTGACAGTTTAAAAAAAGAAGCCACTACAACACCTGGAGACTCAATAATTTGCTATTGAACAATGCATGGGTAATAGAAGACATCAGGGAAGAGATAAAAATATTCTTGGAGGTAAATGAGAACTCTGATACAACATACCAAAATCTCTGGGACACTATGAAGGCAGTGCTAAGAGGAAAGTTCATTGCATTAAGCTCATATATTCAAAGATGTAAAAGTCAACAAATCAATGACTTGACACTACAACTCAAAGCCCTAGAAAAAGAAGAACAAAGCAACACCAAAAGAAGTAGA